>JAPSES010000211.1:3748621-3764122 GCA_029822895.1 Maxillicosta whitleyi
GGGCTGTAGGGCTGGGAATATTAACGCGTTAATCGCGATTAGATGTTAAATGATAAATTGTGATCGTGAATATGTTTTTTAATTGCGATCAGAGTTTGCCAGCATTTTCCACACTTCTACCATCCACATGCAGCTCCTCTGGTTGTATTAGTTGTATTAATAACTCATTGTCGGTTAAATGCGCTATTTTGAGTTTGCTAGTCTTTTGTTCCTTCTATGCATCCGTAGGCAGCTCGAGCGGAAGCTTTCTTGTGCTTATTTATTTACAATTTCTCAAAGTAGCCAATCATTCATTCTTATTATTCATTCCGATTTAAGACACAATGATCAGAAATAATTCGCTTTGTGGGTTGAACTTTAAATTCGAACGGTCTTACTGCAAAATATCATTTTTACACATGCAAAGTAAATCAAGATTAATCGCAATTAACTGTGAAATCTCTGAGATTAGTTGCGATCAAGAAAATTCATGTTTACTCACTGCTTTCAGAAGAAAAATATAAGATAAGATAAGGATCAGTCAAATCAGAACTGAATGAAGATATGGATTACATTTGTAGTGAAATCCACAGGGGGTGTTACATGTATGATAGCATGTACATGTTAGTTGTATATCAACGCGACTTCTCCATAAAATTAATCATATATCAGTGAATGTCTCGCGAACACATGGAACCCAGTGTGTGTGCAGATACGTGTTTATGAATTACTCAAGTGCGTGTGGACACAGTTCGACACAGACAACAAACAAAACAAACCTCCTCATGCCTGTTAAATTATTATAATTAAGCAGTTCTACATGCCCGATCCCAGTTATAATTAGTCAAATCTAGGTCCTACTGTAACAGCAGCACTGTCATCAAAGAGGTACAGAACAATGGAATATAGGAGAAGTTGAAAAGAAATGGAAAAAGAAAAGAAAAACTGGGGCTGTTGGTCAAGAACTGTATTTCCATATTTTCCGCTGGGACTTTTATTCATTCTATGTTGTCATCTTTGGGAAAGAAAAAGAGTATGTTTATAATTGTTTTATTATTATGGGCTGACATCTCTTTCTTTACTTACCATTCCCTGTCTTCTATCTGAGCCTCTGCAAACAGGCCCCATGTCAGCACCCATCACCATTTTAATTCCTCTTCTTCCCTGTACTCTGTACTTTCTGTTTGGCTTTTTTTTTCTCCTCCTTCTTCTTCTATCCTGACGGCCATTATCTTTCCCCTCTCGTCTCAAGGTTTGTCTCCCGTGGTCTTTCCTCTTCCTTCCTCATAGCTGTCTCCACCTATGCTGTCTGTGATACAGTCACCTTGTTAACACTTTGAAGCTGTTAAGATCAGAGAGCTTGACAAGGTGCAGTGAAATGTGGCAGGCCTACTGCTGATTACACAGACTTAAATATAAGACAGCCAGTTTGCTTCCACTTTGAAACCTACAATAAACCCAGGATTCACTTGAGCCCCTTTCTTTCATCTTCACTGGAAACACAAAATCCTGCTAAGCAAATGTCTTGTACTTCCTTTCTCTCTTTTCTGCATATGGCTCTATGTCTTTATGAAATAATCCAATTAAATATCATTAAGAGATACAGTTACAATACGCGCTTAAATATCATCTAGTCATCATTTTGCACCTCTTTATAAATTACTCAGTAATATTCATTTACAGTTTCTGCCTCCATATATCGTGATGTGTATAATCTCAAAAATGCTGACTACCAAATAAGCAAGAAACTTTCCATCACAACATGTGAGTCATATGTCATCCCCTTCAGCAGGTTAGCCTACAGTGACAGTTAGACACTTTGTTATGACCCAGAGGTGAACCTGACAGGGCATCAACAACCTCACTCTCCCCTGAGTCACCCTACAGCTTTCCACTGTAAACCCCAAGGCTGTGTAAACTTCTACTATCATTAAGTTGAACAGAATTCGAAAACAATGAATCAGTATGTTTTGGGTTTTTTACTGTTATTGTTCAAGCCATCATGGTTTACTTTTTAGCAGTGGTAGATCTAGGAAGTTTTACACGGGGTGGCAAAGGTTGTGGTAAATATGTATGTGGTAAATTCCAAATACAGTAGTCCTCATCAGGTTACGACGTACCCGACTTATGTTATTTTGACTTTACAACACCATTACTGTACATATGTACTGTATACTGTACAGGGGCGGATCTGGGGGGGGTTTGAGCACCTGCCCAAAAAAAAAAAAAAAACATCACTACTAGGTCCCCTACACTTTACTGGACATGTGTTATTATTATGATTATTATAATTATTGCCATAAATTTTATGGCAATAATTATAATGGGGAATTCTATTTATATGGATCATGACAATTCGCCCAGACTCCAACCCCCCCTTGGAATTTACCTAGATCCGCCCCTGCTGTACAGTATCTTATTCTTTACTTTATTTTATTAATATGAAGTATAATACATGTATTTGGTATTCTGCCCCTGCTTGTGTGTGTAGGTACGAGTTAGATAACAGGTTTCCCAAGAAAAGCCGGACACCAAACTTGTGTTCAAAGTTTTAGTTTAGACTCACTGTAAAACTGCAAACATAAAATAATCTAAATATGCTTGTTATGTTTATTGCTTTAATACATTCACATGGCATTACATATTCAAATGAACAGGAAATAAATTGCTAGCTCAATGCTGACTTAAATGGGAAAATCCATAGGTACGCTAACGATTAGCATGTACAGATTACTGTCTTTTTATCCAGCAACCAGCTCACATCAGAAATGTTTTTATGATTATGGTAATGATTGATTTATTGTCATTGCACAAGAGCAAGGAAAATACATTCCAGTTACAACTAACCAATACAGTTGTACTGACGAGTCACCGGTTAGCACCCCGCAACCGGCTTACTATTCATTCGTAAACTGAATATAAAATACTTACAGGCAAACGTTTTCTTGGCCAAACAAACACAATGAGAAAACTGTGTCTATTAGCTGCTTCTGTCTGAACTGACTACGGAAACACTGAAAACACAAATACACGGAACTGTAACTTATTCTGACCACTAGAGGGCCCCCTTTGCTTGCTCATAAGAAGCAAACATCACATGTGGATAGTTATTTAGAGATTTAGGGGGTATTTATGGGATACTAAAGGGTTAATTCCGACTTATGTCGAAATTCGGGTTACGTCGCCAAATTAGGAACCCATTCGTAACCCGAGGACTGCCTGTATATATTATATAAATGGATCAAAAAAAGATCTACAAAAATACTTGAACTGTTTAGCGTTACGTCAGGCTCTGTATCAACACATTACCCACATCTATTTAAGGGACAACAGGAACAAAACCACTGTTCAGACAAAAATGTGCTGTTCTCAAGCATTAGAAGTGTTAAAAATTAAAATAATAAAAAAAAAAAAAAAAAAAAAAAAAAAAGGATTGTCTTGTAGATGAAGAGGAGTTGAAGAATAAAACACTTGTTAAATCCCTTTGAGTCAATTTATGGTTTATTTCTGTGCTTGTGGGCATAGGCGAAGTGTGTATTTACAAGCACAGTTTTAAGAACACAAATGTTTAGAGGGCACTGTGCAGTTCAGGGACAGCTCACTCCATGATGTTGAGAAAGTTCATGTTCCCAAATATTAAGCGCCAACTAACACATTGCCTGAAATACTCAGATTAAGATTATAACAGCAACTAATTATCTTCAATGTGGAAAGAGATCTATGAGAATTAACTAACTAAATGGAGAAAAACACTCACCCTTTACAAGGAATACAATGAATAGCCATATTAATCACTTGATGTTGTGATTAGACAGGAGGACACAGGCCTTTAACATGCTCGTGAAAAAAATAGAAGATAGATTAATAAGTGAAGTGAGGTTTTATTGTGAAGTTGCACTTAAACATCAATCAGCTAATTGCATTGCTCTGACACGTCTGACTTACGGTATATGACAAACTGTAAAAGCAGAAGAGGTGCAAAACAGTACTACTATACATTTTTAATTACATATTCCTGATTTTACAGCGACGATGCATTTATGTGTAAAATTAATTGTGCAAGTTAAGGTCACGGCACATCCTAAAAGCATTTGATTATTTTGACTAGAATCAGATTTTGTGTTCAAAATGAATTCAGTCAGTAAAACACGATACCGCAAGTGACACGTTATTATTACTAAAAAGGTATCGTAATAACTCCAATCTCTATTGATGATGAAATGCACATATTAAAGGTCAAATGGGACAAGTCATGCCAAATTTGATATATTTCTCCAGTCTCTACCCAAGTGTATGAGTTGCATAATCAAACATACAAGCTTGTTTGAAGGCATGCCATGGATTTGATCACATGAGGCAGCTGTGATTCTTGCTAATGCGCAGCTATGATGAATGCTTGCTCTTCGTCGTTTAATCGTATAAAAATCATCAAAGTCATATTTGCACCCCTGGTTATTTTTTCCTTAGCGAGAGACGTCCTGGCTCTGACCTTTAGTTTGCAGAGAACAACTTAGCTAAGCGTAGTGTGTGTGTTTTTCTAGCTGCCAACTTGAATCACTCCAGTGAGGATAGACTGACAGACGGATGGGTATATCCAGCCTGCGGGGGGAGAAATAGCATCATCCCAGCAGAATGATGAACTTGCCGTGTATTTTTATGTGTCTGTGTTTGCTCATGTGTATGTGTTCACACGCACCGTAGGTAATAGTGTGTGGTTGAATGCGCGCATGTACAGTACTGTAAGTAGGACCTTGCAAGCATGGTGTCAAAACATGTGTGACTGAATTAACAAACGATGACATTTTACACACATTCTTGTCTGCAAAATCTCATTTGGAAGTACAGACGGGGGCTAAGGGAAAGTATCTAGGGGAACCGTATCTAGTGGTGCAAGAGTATGCACACTTTTATTGGATAACTCTCACAGTTCAGACCAGTGAAACTTCTTTTATTATAGCTGAAATATTGATACCGCCAAAGCATCTGGCAGTATATTTTCCCCGCTTGCTCATGTATTTGTCTTCAGGATGATTCAGAAAAGAGAGAAAAGGCAAAAACAGATAGATAAAAAAGGAGGGGAAAATGGATGAGGGAAGCAATATCAAGGCAGTGGCTTGCATTATTCCATGGTTTTACGACAAATACTTAATGAAAACCCCCGCGAGGGTGATAGAAGCCTGTATTTAATTAAGCCTTTATAAAATATTAACCAGGGAGGCCAGGGCGATTTCCCCTCTCCCCTGGTCTGTTCAGTAGATTGAACCACACTTACACTGCATGGACAACTCTGCATTATAATTTCAGATAGAAGGTGAGTAAGGGGGGGGGGTTGGGGTTTTGGTCTGGTACTCAGTAAAGAGCCAAAGGGGAAGTTGGGATGGGGGACCAATGCTGCCTCTGGAATGTCTTCTAATCACATTAGGTTGGAACTATAGCCCTGATTTATAAGGGCTCTTTTAAGTTCACTTTTCAGCCCCAGCACCTCCATGTCTCTACCTTTAACAATCTTTGAGATGACTTTGATCTCCTAATTTGGGCGTCACATCCTGTGAAGGGCACAATGTGCAGAATAGGTGTAAATCATTTATTGGAGCTGTGGTGCCTTTTTTCAAGATGACAATGATGGCCGGTCCGCAGGGATCTCAGGGAAGGTTTAAGCTGCAATAGCTGTTGGGGAAGTAAATGAAGGAGTGGGTGATAGAAATGTGCTAATTTCTTTCGGTCACGGCTGATGTCCGAATTTCATTTTCTGACAAGTATCAGCTTCACAAGCCATTAGTATCCACAGCACATGTGACATTTAGAAAACTCCCTGCAAAAATGATCTCAACTCATGTCCTCATATTCATTTTTTCTTTTTTCCTTTTCTTTTTTTTTTTTTTACCCCCACCACCACCCGTTACTTTCGTTGTCAGATGAACAACGTGTGATGAAATAGAGATGTCCCCATATGTGTGACCTTGGTTTGAAAGTTTGTTCACTTGATAGCAGTGTACATGTAAAAGTCTAGTCCATTCATGCATGAATTATTAATAAATCTCTGAAGGATTTTTTAAAAAAGTTTTTATTACTCCCCTAAAAAAGGACTCGTCCATCTAGATGTTTTTCCTAAAATATCTGATAGAGAGAAGCCATACAGTATACATACAAATTAGAACTATGACTGCACTGTTTATGTCTCATCAGTTATGTTGTGTCCATCAGGGCCCTACAGTATATTTACATCTAAATAACATTAAGTACTTAATGGATCCTCATGATAACTATGGTTTAAAATTGTAATTATTATCTGAATATTTCAATTCCTTATATTTTATACTAATAATTTAAGGCAACAAACATAATACCATAATCATTCATACCTTAACCCTTTGTCGGGCAAATGACTATTTTTGGTAATTTCCACACACATTACAAAACAGTGACAGTTTCAACGAGGACAAATGCTCTAAAAGTGACATTTTAATGATCCAATGGTGTTTTTCTTGTATTTATATATATATTTATTAGATTTTTTTGTTTGTTTGTTTTTTGTGCCAAACACAGGCAAGGAACCAAATATGGCAACTTCATTGACCCTGATTATCTATCTGTCTGTCTGTCTGTCTGTCTGTCTAAAATCATGTTAAAACTTATTTTGTGGTGTTCAAATGTCCTTCAAAAATTGTCTCGGTTTTAATTAATTATTCTTAATTTACAGATCCACACAGATTCTGATGAAGGTGAGGGAAACATCAAGTACACTATCTCTGGAGAAGGAGCAGGCTCCATCTTTATCATCGATGAGCTAACGGGAGACATCCATGCCACGGCAAGACTAGACCGTGAGGAGAAGGCTTTTTACACACTGCGGGCTCAGGCTAGGGACAGACTGTCCAATGACCCCCTGGAACCAGAGTCTGAGTTTGTGATAAAGGTCCAGGACATCAATGACAGTGAGCCGAAGTTCTTGGAGGGTCCTTATATCAGCAGCGTGGCAGAACTATCACCTATAGGTAAAAAAATAAACTTATAGTGGGGTTGAATTAGCAATTGTTCAACTTGGGGGAAATATGATCACTCTGTCTGTCTGTCTGTCCATATGATCACACACATATTACTACACTATGGAAATTGGTGAAAGAGCCTACTAGTGAAGCATGAATCTCTCAAGAATAGCTTCCATAAAATGAAGCAGAGGCTGGAATAGTTTTTCACTTTCTTTGAAGAACCTTGGGCTAAATTAAGGCTTAGAATAGGTATCAGTTAATAAAAAAACTAACCACCAACTAGCATCCATTGTCAAATTAGACCTTCGTCACTATGGTTACAGTCAAGGAAGAGTTTTGTTTGTTTTTTCTTTCTAAATATACAGATTTTTTAAAATTATTATTTGTGGTTTAATAATATTGTACAGTGAGGTGAAGATTAGACCACTGACCTTAGTGGGGGTCTATGACTTCTTGTACGGTATGGTCTATAACACAATGTTTAGTCCTGGAATTAGGTGGAAATGGAAAATGCCAAGAAGAGCAATATGTAAAAATTCCCTCCATCATGTAAAAGAAAAAGCAGACAGGAGAAGTTAGGTGAAAATAAATGCACAGTCAGTGAATTTACTGTGGATGAGAGGGAATAAGAATGGTGACATGGACATTTTAGGAGGATCCCCAACTAGGCTGTTTCAGAGCTCTGACCTGTAGGCAGGAATGAAATGGAAAATGAAGGAGACAGTGCAGGGATAGAAAAGAAGAAAGGTAGAAGGATTGCATTACTCCCATATGAGCTTTGTGGCTGTGTTCTGACACACTGTTATGAAGCAAATGATGAAGGGGAAGGGGGGGAACGAGGGAGGGTGCAGTGGAATAGAGGTGCTTCAGAAGTGGAGATAATGCTGAGGGTATAGCACATTTTGATGAACACTTTTGACATTGAAACCACAATGCTTTTAATCTAGACAAACATGTTTTTATTGTGAGCAACAGTAGTAGCAGCGCTCCATGGCTGCTTAAAATGCTCAGCTAAATGGAAAAGACAGGTGAATGAGGGTGTCAGGGGCTTCATTAGCATAACATTAATGTCAGAAACACAGCTGATGTTTAATAAACAAATTTCTATTTGCCTGTCAAGGGGTATCACAATACCATGTGTCCTCACAACGTGTGTGTGTGTATTTGAGCGCACAGTACAGGGGTGTGTGCATGCATATGCAGCAGAGGTGGGGGTGCTTCTTGTTTGAGTGACTCTAGGAGTGGTGCAAAATGGAATGGCTCTTCCCTGTTCAAGCCTGATTGGAATTAATTCCTGCTTCCTCAGCACGATCCAAACCATGGGCATTTTCTGCCTACAGTGCTCTCTAAAACTGAATAAGGTGTGTGTGCTTGTGTGTGTGTGTGTGTGTGTGTGTGTGAGTCAGAGAAAGACAGAAAGAGAGTGAAGGACAGTGGTGCAACAGGGGTAACAAAAACAGGAGGAATATGAGGAGAATGGGAAAGATGCAAAGTAAGTGGAGGTGACGGAGTTATTATCGACTCCAGGAAATGATAGAGACGTATAAAGCATGCTTAGTAAATGTTGGTTAATGTAATCTTAATCATCATGACCCCACCACTTTGGCTGCTCCACCTTGTTCAACCCTGTCGCAGCTCAGTCAAATTACCCACTAAATGAGTGTGCGGTTCATGTTTTAAACATTGTTGAGAAGCTCTAAGTCTAATGAGGTAACAGCCACTGCTTAGTTAAGCATTCTCCTGCTTCGTTTTGTGTCAACTCTTCCCTTGGTGTATATCTGCTAAGTCTGTTTTTTTTTTTTTTTTGACATATCAGTGATAAGGTCACACGTACAATGACAAAAACTGAAAAAAAAAAAAAAAAACTGAAAGGAGTGAAAAGAAAAGAGGGAGCTGAGGAGCTAAACAAAGCAGCATCACTGACACATGTCACTCACAGACGACGGCCCTCTGCGAGTTTAACAGCTTTTTTAGAACCGGAGGGGTAGCTCGCATTGGTTGAAATTAGAAGTACCTGAAAAAAATATTCTCAAAGGTATTCATATTCATTTTGTTTCATAAATACATAGTTTTACATTTGTCAGTAATGTGTCAAACATATTGTGTTCTGGTGTCTAGTACTGCCACAAAAACATAAAAAAAATGGATTTTCACATCTATCTTAGAGGATCTAGTGGCAGACATGGGATTCCAATGGGATATAATGACACAAAAATGATACATGTTGTATATTATGACTAGTTTATATTAATTATAGACGGAGTGTGTTGCCATTCAAGAAGCCTGCCATGATGCACAGCAGGTCAGAAAGGACAATCTCATCTTCTGCTTTTCATTTTACAGCAGGTCGTATCCACTGTTAGGCCGCATTACCATCACCTACTATTATTGCTTTTCACTCACGGTATCAGCTCGACTCGACACACCTTTTTGGACATTTTTCAAGTACCACCAGAGACCTTCAGACACTATATCTTTTATCACCTTTGCTGATGTTCGAAGCAAGCTGAATGATGCTAAATGTGACGACAGATCATTCAGATCACTGATCTGACAATCTACAATTCTTGCTGCGTCAGTACATAAATGTGTCATCATGCTGTGATGGGGCCAAACTAGTGGAAATCTCCCAAAACTTCTAAGTCATTTCTCTGATTCCATCTTGATGAATTGACCACAAATCTGAAGTATAAACAACTCTATTCTCACGTGACCTTTTTTTAATATGGTGTTTTAATTTCAGAAGTGAGAAGAGGCAGTTTTGTTCTCCATCCTTACCTCACTTATAGCCACATGCAGTTTCTCTGTATACAATAAGTTACACTATGTTGCTACGACAACCAGCCTTGCTGTTGAATACTTCACCTGCAGTGCAAATGTTGGAGTATTAAAGTGAGCCAAGCTGTGTCAAGCAGTGTAAAAGTGTTATATATTTGAAAGTAGACCAGAGTTAAAATCCCCTTAACTAAAAGTAGCAGAACAGACAAGTAAACACTGACCCCATTGCAAAACTTGTGCTTTATTTATTTATTTATCTGGCTACTGTAGGTGAGGGCGAGGCTATATCTGCACCAGTAGATGTCACTAAATAACACACTGAATATTTAATGAACATACTGATATATTTGAGTACACAATACCTTTTTTCCTATTTTACAAACTGAAAATCTTTTCAGAATGAATACTTTTTTTTTTTTTTTAAATGAAATTTGGCCATAGATTCTGTCCTCTAAGGAGAAAGGAAAGTATTTTATGCTTTGATAGAGGCAGGTTGTAAACATTAGCCAGCCCAGTGATGCTCACTCCACTGTTTTATGGCTATCCATACAGCACACTGCCTCGGAATATGTGATGCCATAATAGTATGAAAGTAATCAGTAGTCAGCTGCCTGAGGCATATTCATTTTTACTTATCACTCCTGTCATGTCTCCCAGTGCATGTCTTTGTCATAGCTTTTACAGCCTCCCCTCCTAATCCCCCCCTGTCTGTCTCTCCTACTGCCTGTCTTTCTGCCACCAAGAATAACACTTGTGTACATAGTCTGTTTGTTTTTCAGGGTTGGTTAACTTAAAAAAAAAAACAAACAAGAGGAGAGGGCACATAAAATAGGAGTGGCAAAGAGGATGATGAAGTGTGAGGGCCTGGGCTCTAGGTTATCCTGTGGAAAATGCGCAGCTAATGAAATGCCCGTCCTAAATCAAATTTGTAGTGCAAGAGTGATTGAGTGTTGCTTTGAGTACCATGCATGTCTTTATGTTGGGAACATGGATGGAGTCACTCTGCAGAATGTTAGCGCTGTCCTCTGGCTTATGATGATAAAGACTGTAATTGATGGATTTAAAGTGCTGTGGGTTGCCGATATCTTGCACCGAACACAACCAAAAAGTTACAATGGGGTGACAAGTTTAAGTTTTGATTTATTTTTTTGCTAATTTTAGACAATTTTCAAAGAAATGCAAATGTGCACAATTATAACGTACACTTGAATTACTTGGCAGGTGCAGGTACGGTGTAAAACTGCAGCACGAAATAAAAAGTGAAATATTTTCAATTTAAAATCTACCTGATATATGTGTTCTAGATTATGCAAAAGAATGATTCCGCATAGGAAAAAAAAATGTATATAAGCTAAAGCACAGCTGTCAGAGAGAGGGAACTGGATTCATATATGACCGTGTGTTTTACTGGAAGCCATTGCGTGATGGCTGTCGATTAATAATCCTCCCAGTGCAATCATGATCAGCAGATTGAGAAAATGGATGGATATGGTTGTTGCTTCTAAATACATTTATCTTTCATCTGCCTTTTATTTAACCTCCTGCTTTTTGTTTTATCGTCAATCTCCAGTGAGTTTTATGTTTCCTTGCGTTCATTAGATTTGTCGTTTCTATGGCTAATGCACAAAAATTACTCCTCTTCAACAGTAATCTTTTTAAGCAAGAACTCAAACCAAGGTAATTACCCACCTCTTTAACCTTTTAACTGAAATGCCGTGTGTCTAAAGCATCCAAATTTGGCTGTCTAAAAAGCATCTTTATAAAAAAATAACATTTACATACATACAAAGCTGAATCACTGGGTAAAGGATAGATGCATTTTCTTTTCTACTAGGTACAGAGAATTAAAATACTTTGGTTTGCTTCATGCATCTATAGTATAAAGAGATGTAGACGTATTCTAAAATCAGAAACTATGAATTATAAGCCTGTTTTTGATTAATGATGTTTCACTTACAAACCAACAAATCATCCGTCTCTCGTGGCTCATTCATGCATTTTTAGAACATAAACAGACCTATTGTTAGTGTAAATCACCTGTGATATTAAAAGCTAACGCTGCCTCATGTTGATTTGTGAGCTCAAGGTAAGGGTCAATTTAAAGCACTTCTCTGTGTAGTGTGTGTGTGTCCCAGTATTCAATGATCACACGGATGCAGCGTTTACGTTTTTTCTTTATGAACGGCACATTTTTCTATGTGCTTGTACGTAAATCCACATCGCGCACACATCGGATAACATTTTGGTCTTATGTTTACAGTCTGAAAAGCTTCATCATTAATTTTTGAGTTGGATCCATCTTCTTTCACTTGGTTTTTCCCAGTTATATCAGTGGTTAAATATTTATGTCTCTGTGAACTGGGCCTCAAAAGAAGCAAAGGCGATGTTTTCTACAGTGCTTTTGTAGTTGCATTGTTTGGCATCTACATAGTAAAGCAGTGGACAGATTGAGCCTTTACAGTCAATGTCATACACACGCCCTGCAGAGACATCGTTGGCAGTAGCATGGTGGCACCGCAAGCTAATACTTATGCTCCCCGTGTCCAGCTAATTTTGAGGTAATAAAGACAGGCCTTTTCCAATTTGAAATCAGTATTACACCGTGTTACAACACGCATACTAAGACATCCATCACTTTAAGTCTTTATGCAAGCTGACTAACAAAGCAGCGTTTGTAGAGTCTGAAACCATTTAGTGGCTGAAGCAGGCGTCCCTCTCTACCACTCAAAGGTTATGTGACAGCCTGGATTGCGGAAATGTGGTAGAGGAAAGGTGCAGCTTTTAGTGGCAGAATCACAACAGGGTCACAAGTTTCCACAGAGCTAATGTTATGATTGATGTGGTTCCATTAGAGAAGGCCACAGGACCCCCCGAGTGGCAGAGATGTGGCACAACACGACACCTGTGTCATAGTTTCTAACCTCAGGTAACTCTGACTGGCAAGCCACGGTATCCAAAGAACAGGCTGGGAAATCAGTCTGATAACAGGCATTACTCTGGCCATTATTCTAAGCCATTACTGTGTCTTTTGGTGACACAAAGGTACAAAATGACTGTAAAGTACAAGTACAATGACAAAAAAAAAAAAAGTAAGAGAAACATGTGGTTCTAAATAGTTAAATATTTGTTTTAAACAGAATAACTTTTGACTCTTTATAAGGCACTTACAGAAATACGCTGCGATTCTAACTTTGAACCTCGTGTAATTGGGAGACTTAACAAGTAACTTTATTGTTTATTTTTCAAAATGTTTTATTGTTATGTTAGAAAATCGAGTTTAAAGAAGTTACCATATTTGGTCCTTTACACAGGGCAAGGTGGCAAAAAAATTAACAAATAAAACCAATAACATAACAAAATAGGAAAATAAAATACAAGTACATATATATTATTAGTACCATTACTTCATCATTCCTTACATTAGTACCATTACTTCATCATTACATTAGTACCATTGCTGCATCATTCCTTACATTAGTACCATTACTTCATCATTCATTACATTAGTACCATTACTTCATCATTACATTACTACCATTGCTTCATCATTCCTTACATTAGTACCATTACTTCACCATTCCTTACATTAGTACCATTACTTCCTGGTACCTACCAAAGCAGGTCCACTCACTGTTCATACACAGCTGGACCTTGTAGAACCACATTGGACCTGAGATTGTTGACTCACTGTAACTGTTGCTGTCAATCTCTTGTAATGCATGCAGAAATGACCGAATATAGTCACTAGCCTGAGAAATTGTTAAAGCCACAACGTAAATAAGCTCCAGATATCAACAAAACTGCAGAAGTGAGGAGATACTATATGAGATTTGATGTTTTTGTCCATACCTAAAAGCGTGGTGTCTTTAATCCTTTAACGTCCATCTTTTTCAACGCGCTGTCATCCTGAACTACGGTTACAGTCATAATAGAAGAAAGAAGACCGACATAGACGCGGTAGACATCATCTGAAAGGGATCATTTTCTAGTTTCTGTGTATGGCATGTTGTTAAAATAACACATTAAACATGACTCATACGCAGCCCTAACAGTCCTCCCAAAAAGACTGGTGGATGCTGAAATGGAAAAATAGACTTGATATTATTGCATTTCTTTGCATCCATTTGTTGGGATTTCAGCAACAGGCTGAGAATATATCCATCACATCATTTATATAATGAAATAAAACATACAATAGAGTATCTGAGGATCTGCACTCCACTGAAAATGTGTCTGGTGAACAGTGGGTTCATACTTGGAGTGAGGTATATAGATTGACATGACTGAACACTCAGAGAGCAGCATAGGGTAAGAATTGTGGAATGTGCTTTTTAAAATGTCTTAGTAAGGGTCAGTGCTCTACTTTGAACTGTGTACAAAACTGTATTATTGGTGTTGTACACAAAAATACACAAAATAACTGGCAGTTGAAGGCTGGCAAGAAAATAGCACTAGACACACACACAAAAAATAAAAGGCGTTTTCTGTGATGCAGTTGTAGAAATCCATGCCAATAAGGGTTTAAGGTAGCAAATTCCAAACAGTATTTCGATTATTTATTTATTTATTTATTGAAAGTGACTTGTACAATACATGCCAGGGGATTTGAATGAGGCTGGAATGCAAGAGATGCCTGTTCAAACCAAAAAAAATTACAAAAAAGAAACCTGTTTCTTTATCTGTTTCATGATACTCTCCTGCTTTGTGCCTTTCTCTCACTTAGCATAGTTTACATGAGAAATACATTCCTTACTACTTTTGTATTTTGTACGAGATGTCCACCAGGCAGCCACCGTGATAAATACCTCTTCTGTTGTTGCGGTCCATAGAGGTTGCCTAGGAGGTTGCAAATGAGTGCAGTCGCTATTAGAAGAGTCCGGTCCTGTCATGCTAATGGCAGCTGAGACATCCAAAACAGCTGCATCACAAGAGAGAGCAATATGACAAGGCAGGGGGACCTTAGAATCAATACTCTCTGCCATCCACCTTTATGTATATGACTAGTAACTGCCACCATTAGTCTTTCAACCATAGTGCTTGACATAATTGATTTTGGCCGATTGGTGTATGTATAGTTATGTGTTTGAATACAGCAGAGATGAACAGGGCTCAAGGCGAATAGAGAGACAAAGCAGCACACATGCAAAGATTTGATTTCATTATTAAGGAAATTCAGTCATTTAACACTCAAGGACCTAGAACTACTTTTGCAGAGACTCTTAAATGGGTTTTTTTTTTCCTCTTCATTTATTACATTATCGTTCTCTGCATTTTACATTATGTCGGTAAAAAAGCATTAATTTACTAACAACATGTATGTTCAAAAATGCTCAGTGAGTTCAAAGATTATTGTACGGAAAACAAAAAAAAAAAGGTAATTTTCTGCAAATTTACTGAACTGATAATAAAATTAACTGATAATAGTGTTTCCATGTTCATTGTGGAGTCTCTGAATGTCCAAAACATGTATTTGTGATACCAATGAAAACCTGAAAATATGGATTTGACCTGAATTATTTATACATATGGATCAGATGTGTGGTTCAGAAGTGTTCATTCAATCATTTTACATCAGTAGATGCTTTTAGTCAAGGTATTTAGAGTTAAAGCGATACACAATCTGACTGGGAATATGTTGTAACTCAAAATGTAGAGGGACCAGTGCTGGATTTTGTCACTGCTTTTCAAAAGACATTTGCTTGAAAGGATCAAGAGGTGAAAACTTCAATATGACATGATTCACAGCTCCGCATAT
>JAPSES010000211.1:3785084-3806381 GCA_029822895.1 Maxillicosta whitleyi
TATTTGCATCACAAACCAATGTCCATAAAAAGTCACACCTCGTAATCACTTGGCCCTACTTTCTCTCTCTTTGTATCTCTACATGCTGCCGCAAGATGACAGCTAGGCTACCTGTTTCACTGTTGAAAAAAGTTGTTGACTAATACGCAACAGTCAGCAGCACTGATAGGAAATGAGAGAAAGTAGGACCAAGTAATTAGGAGGTGTGACTTTTTCCTGGACGTTGGTTTGTGATGCAAATAAATCACTATTTTGAACACATGCTGTTTTTAGACGACAAATGTTTTATTTTAGTGACCCCCCGCAAAACTTGCCGGCCGTTTCAACCAAAACCGGACCAGAACTGGGCTCATAGGACACTGGCGGGGGTAAGTCAGTGTGGATGTACTACACTGATGATGTGGATGAAATACAGATTCATGTCAAAAAAACACAACTATCCCTTTAAGTCTCCAGTACAGAACTTCAAAATATCATTACTTTGGTGATGATCTCATTCATATTATTCAAGTCATCATTATTGAAGTTATTTAACATCGCCATCATTGAAATGGAGCTTTATCTCAAGAAGGTGCATTTTCTTTCTTTGCTTTAACAGTATTACTGAACAGTGTTACTGGGTCAAATTTTCAGAAACCGCACCCGAACCCGTCATACTTCATCCCGAACCTTTAACGACAGAATTAAAATTTTGGTTCCACACCCCGAGCTGAACCGCTATAAATTGACCCGACACCTGAACCATACCTGTGATTGCGCGAGTACAGACAGAATCATATATCTGATTTTACTTTTTATCTTGGAAAAGGGTGTTTACATTTCACTACAACATAGCTTTTCATAGTAGTACAATATTTACTTTTGTAGGCGTTTTGTAAACTGCAGATTAGACCCGCGCTCTGGTTCTGCCGACCCAACCCGAGTAGACATCCAACATAGCACAACATTTTTCACCCGTTTCATTTTTTTTTTTTTTTTACGGGTTATCACGGTTACCTGAACCTGTGCAGGTCTCTGCTTCAGGGGTCGTCAACCCTAGTCCTCAAGAGCTTCCAACACACCTGATTCAAATGATAATCCTATCATCAAGCATCAGCAACAACCCGTCAGGTGTGCTGGGAGATAGAAACATCTAAAACATGCAGGATAGTAGCTGTCAAGGACCAGGGTTGGTGACCCCTGCTGCAGTTTGACACTCTTTATAACTATTTTAAAATCTTTTGTCAGTTCGTTATTAGGCTTTCTAAAGGCTGCCTCATTCTGCCTAATCACTGGTAAGGGGAATCATCTCACCCATCGTACCGTATCAATCTGTACATTTGAAAAAAGGTGATTGCTTTAATGATCATTCTGTGGATCTACTCTTGCTTTGGTCTTGGTCTTGATATATTCTGGCCCTGGTTATTACATGGTGTCAGTTTGGTCTTGACTACAACACTGTTATTTAGGGTAGATTAAAGTCAATCGTCACATTTGAGAAAGAAATGCTCTAGCCATGAGTTTTTGGGTTTTTGTTTTTTTTTTACTCCTACATCTGTATTGACTCTTAAATCAGACAGTATTTTTTGTAACCCTTCCCCTCTTTTTCAGCGTCTCCTTCTCTCACATCATCTGCGTTATGTGTAATGTGTGTCTTTTGTTGCAGGTTCTCAATTGATCGCTCCACGGACCAGGAAATGATCTTCTATATTGATCCAGATACAGGTGCCATCACACTGGGCAAGATTTTGGACCGAGAGATTGCAGGCTGGCACAACATCACAGTGAAGGCAGTAGAAGCAGGTACGTTCGCTTGTCAGTTCACATTGAGTTTATCACAAATAGGAACCGTACATCTTCATACTGCGGAAAAGACTTTATTATTGATTGTTATCTAGTGACTTCTTTACCTTGCCAGAACTGCAGAGATGTGCTGAATATCTTGCTTGAGGACAAGTTTAGTGCTGGATTTTTCACTTCAGAATGTGCGAGGTGAAACCATTTACAAAGGTCAAAAATGTTAAAGCATGTTATACAGTGTTTCAAGATATAAGACATCTTTTACAAAAATGTGATATTAAAAAAAAACGCAGATTGAAAAAAGCAGAGATATTAAAATGTACTTTGACTTGCATTTACTGTTGACACACATGACATTTAATTTAATGTTGTTGGGTTGATATACATCCATTCTCATCTTCAACAGATTCAGAAAAGATAGAACAATAAAGCTTCAAGGCTTAAGGCTTCATCCCTTTATAGGACACTCATAGAAATACTGTAAAAGCGTCTTATTGGAGGGCATACAAGACTTTATTACTTTTCTGAAATTTGTCAAAATGTTCTATTATGCAGCAAATCAAGGACAACAAAGTTACTATATTGTCATGTTTCCTTATCTGTTAAGTGGCAAAAAAAAAAAATCTTATATAAATAAATAAAAAATAAAACAAAAATACTCAAAAAATTAAAAATACAAGGAAAACACATGTAAGCCTAACAGAACAAGTATTTTCAAATATTAGAGCATGACTTTTCTAACATTCAACCAACATGAGTGCTGATCCAGACATGTGTCGACATGCACATGATTCCTTTGATCATTCCTTACATTAGTACCATTACCTCATCATTACATTAGTATCATTACTTCAACATTACATTAGTATCATTACATTAGTACCATTACTTCAACATTCCTTACATTAGTACCATTACTTCAACATTCCTTACATTAGTACCATTACTTCATCATTCATTACATTAGTACCATTACTTCATCATTCATTACATTACTACCGTTACTTCATGGTACCTAACAAAGCAGGTCCGCTCACTGTTCATACACAGCTGGACCTTACAGACCCCGTAGAACACATTGGAGCTGTGATTGTTGACTCACTGTCCTCACTGGAACTGTTGCTGTCATTGTTGCTTGTAATGTGTGAGGAAATGAACAAAAATAGGCACTTGCCAAATAAAGGCTTGAAGATTTTTAGGGACTGAAATGATGAAGCATCCTGGGGGTAATCTGATGATTATGTCCCATCCTTCACCAAATAAGTCCTAAAGTGTGCAACAGTGCAGGGTGTGCAAAGCCTGACAAAACCCCCAGACCCCCATAGACCCTGGTATCAGACTGGATGGCCCTTTTCATTGATAATCCAGAAAACACAACATCCATTTCTTCCGAAAAAATAGCTGAATAGTAATGTGTCTGACAATACTTAATGATTCCACTCCATCCCACTCCTGAGATATAAATGTTTCTGGAAGCATTTAACATAAAACAAACTAGATCTTGATACTGTTGAGTCAGAGAGATCTGAGATTTCTCCATCAATTTTAGGCTTGTGCCGTTTATTTTTAACACTGAAACACAGTCAGATGTGTTGAATCTTCTTATCCTGTTTTACAAAAATATGCTCAACATGGTGTCATGTTATTCTTTGAGCAACATTGTTCTTTAAACATTTACAAATGTAATGAAGTCGACCACACAAAACATTAACAACTCACTGTCTACAATGAAATACAAGTCTAATTAAAATTTAATATTGCTGCTTTCTGCACTGATTTTTCATACTGGGTTGTAAATGAAGACAGTTTAATTTTTTTTGTCATTTAATATGCATCCATGCAGTCATTTGCAATTACAACACATCTTGCAGCCAAGTATCTTTCTACTTTTCAGTGCCAGAATAAAACACAACACAAAGCTTGGGAGATAAATGCACAGTAAAATGCAAGGTTAGCCTCAATTTCTTTAAACACTTGAACTCAGTTTTAAAATGAGAGAGTTGAAATTGCTCAGTTTACTTTGTCTCCAGGGTTTGCCTGATATGGCAAGCTGAACTGGTCATCTAAAGTCTGCAACTCCCACTAGGGCTGATAAGGGATGGCAGACAACCTCACACTGCTGTGATCATTAGCATCAAGGCTTTTGACACATTTTCAGTCTTCAAAGTGCCATGGCTTTTAACATTGAGAGAGACAAGGGGAGAGGAAAGGCATCTGTGTGTAATAAAAGTGCATTTAAAAGGACAGGGTTCCTAAATTATCTGACTTTCTGGCTGTAGTTTACATTTGTTTCACATATTGAGGTTTTATGGGTCAGAATCACATGCCATCCAGGACATCTTAAACCTCAGTGCGAACCATCAGTGTCATCTTTGTGATACCAAGGGATAAATAGCAAGCATTTGTATCAGTTGTCTTAGAGCTGGAAAACACATAACGGAAAATGGGGAAGGATAATTTTACATTATTTCATGTCACTGGTGGGTCCCTTTGTCATAGTAGAGAAAATAAAGAATGCAATAACTTGGAGAAGCCAAGACATTATTACTACACCATTAGAAGTAAACTGGTGAAAGGAGGAGGTCTGGTGTTGCATACTTTTTCAGTCTTATACAGATGAAGTGATATTGGGATTGCGGTGAAAGCACAGGAGATTGCGTTCTGCATATAACTGGTTTCACCCCTTGAATAGAAAAAAAAGAAGAAGAAAACAATGAACATTTAAAATGCCCCTCATATTTGTTTGTCTCATATAGCCGCAAACTGTGATTACTACAATAATCAATACTGCCTAAACTGAATAGTAGGCAGTCTCACCCAACTCAACATTAAGACAAAATTAGACTTTCTGCATCTTTCTTTTCTTTTTCTTTTTTTTCAAGCTGTAATTCCCCGAGCAATTTGGGTGCTTTTGTGCTCTGCCTCTTTGTGCTTGGCATTATGTCATAGGCACATTTTAATGTTAATTGAACATTTCAAGCAGCCCTACCCCTTCCAATATCAGACATAAACACATGCCTGCACTTGATAGATAAAGCCTCTCACATTGCTTTCCAAGGAAACATCCGGACGGACAGAGTCAGTGGTCAACGCCATCAGAATTCACCATCCAGAATGTTTCTTTATCATGTGTTGGAGGCCTGAGAGCTGCAAACACACACACACACACACACAAAGACATATACACACACACACAGGAGGGAGAAAGACTAAAATAGAGAGACATAAAGAAGAAAAGGCCATGAGGAATGGGAATAGGGGGGAGGTGGTGGGAAGTGAATACTTGTGAAGTGGCTAACTAGACTTTTTTAACAAAGTACTTCATTTTTTTCCATTATGATTTCATGCTTCTTTTTTGGGTCCGTCTCCTCATTAAGGCTAGACAGCCACAAGGTCAACTTGTCAAAGGACATTGTTAAACTTGAGTTTGGTGGCGGAATCCTTAATTATCCCCCCGGCCCATTACTGACCTTGCACCTCATGTGACCTTTATTGTATTTCTACCATATCAGTATTGGGCAAATGACAACAGCTTTCTGACAGCGCTTGGTGCCTGCCCGCTAAGATTAACCCAGGCTATAAAACTGCAAAAAGCGCACTCAGTGCCATTTATATCACATGCTTCTGCGTGCTAACCAAATCAGTTTTAGTGTGAGCATGAGCAGACTGCACTTCTCTGATACCCCACAAGTCAAATACAATTATACACACATGCACACGTAGCACGTCTTCAAATTTATCCAATTAAATGTAGCATCTCCTCCTGAACACGGTGTCACTATTGGAGGAAACAGGCTCTCATCCATAGAGTACTTGTCTCCCTTTCACAGAACATAGAACCTCCTGAGTACAGAATGAGCATTTAACAGGACTGTCACTAGCCAGGGTACTCATATTTTCTGACAGTCTTCTCCATAGAAACATATCGGGGTAAGTTAGAGTGACACATAATTTTAGAGAACTGATAGCAAGTATGATATCACCTTGCAAAACTGCTTTTTTTTTTTTAACCCAGACAGGTAGGTGGAAAAAAAGAGCATCACCCTGAGGGCAAAAAGATACCGAAGTAGTTGGAAAGTCTTTATCTCTTGCAGTGTTGCAGAGAAGAGACATTTTCTACACCATAACTTTTCTCACTTGCTGTCTGGCAAACAAATGCTCACTGTTTGATTTTTATTGCGTGTGAACATTATTCTCTCAAACTCCAAATGAATCACACACTTGTTGCAACATTGTGAGGGGAGATAAGTGTCTCTTTTCAATCAAAGCTGCAAAATGCAAAAGAAAAATGGATCTAAAGTGCAAAGCGAAAAACACGAGTTCTATTTGCAGAGTATGATAGGCGTTGGTATTAAAGTGGAAGTCAAAATGAGATGAAATTGGGTAACAAAGTACAAAATGAGGGGGCGTGTTATTTATTTTTTTTCTACCAATTACACAAGCTCCATAGGAAGAGAAAGCTTTGGGATGAATGGGAAGAGTGTTGGACGGATGTAGTAAATGCCATTGTGAGGCAGAGTGCATCTATCAGCAAGGGTTGGAAGACATAATAATGTGTAATCATGGACCAGGGGTTGTGACCTGGATGATGTGTTCTGTTAGGTTGTCCTGTTATATAATCACTCACATTGCCCTTACTGTCAGGGTGAATGTGGAGGAGGAGGAGATCCTGAATACTCAAACAGTTGTGTTTGTAGGTTGACATAATTAATTTGTCAAACAGCGGTCATGCACGGGAGAAACTGCTCGTGGAGAACTGTCACAATTAAGGCCAAAGAGTCGCTTTAATACTTTTAAGTTTCAACTCTTAAAGGTAATTAACACTAATGGAGATCTATAATGCCATATACGTTTTTGTTTTGGTGTATAATTACAGGTCTATTTGCAGGGTTATGTCAGCCAAATTTACGACTTTTTAAGACATTTTTATGATTTAACATATTTAACATAACATACACAAATTATGAAAAATAACTTTCTCTTCACGCCGGTTTCTGTGAAAGTCCTTCCTTCAGTCTGCTTCATGTACTGCCACATTATGGAAGTTGTAGTTCTGGAACACCATGTTACCACTCAGATTTCCTCAGACAGAACTACAGGCAAACCATTGATGTTTATTAATATATAATGACTCAGTGACTAGGCGAAACCAATGAATCCCGTTACCGATGTATTTTCTTGGTAGCACCAATAAATGAACAACCATATCAATTTAAGATGTGGCTGAATGGAATTTATTACCTTAAATGGAACATCCAAATCTTTTTATGACTTTTTATGGCCTAAAATTTGTATTATTAAATTTACAACTTTTCATGACTTTTTATGACTCCTCCGGAAACCCTGATTTGTGAATTTTGTTGAAGAGTGTCAATACGATGCGTACACCACTGGAAGGGATACATTGTGTCTCTAAGAAAGGTTTATAGTAGCTCAGGATAACATATATCAACCAATAGAGACCTACTATTTTTTTCAAAAACATAACAAATGTATATGCATAGATATAATCAATAAAAAATAAAGTACACAAAATTAGATGAAATATTGAGTTTAATATCTCTTAAATTTCATTTTAAGGACTAACTATTCACTGAATTAAATCAGAGCAACAGGGGATTACCAAAGATAATAAACAGATTTTTAATATTTATATAATATTATATAATATTTAATTATTTAATAAGCAGTTTTTGAAGCTCTAAAGCCATAGTAGAGAATACGTCTGTTGGGAATCAGTCATGTTGGTGTTCAGTTGGCAGAGAAATGGAAAATAACAAACAGGATGAGATTCTGAAGGGATGTAAATAATCTTCATGCGAGCATGCTTGAATGCTTCCTTTTCTTGGACATCATCACTCTGCCAAGACCAAAAAAGACTGACAATGATTGGATGATGAGTCCCTTCACAGTTTTCAGACACCAGCAGAGGTGTGTTGGCAGTGACACTATGATTTAATGAGGCCTGCCAATGTAGATTCATTATTTACAAATAAACAAAGGATGTTAAAATGTTCTTACAACGATGGTGGAAAGATCCAAGTTTTTTTTAATTTTTCATTGAAATATTAACATGATGATTTCTTTCGGCTTTTTCCCTTTCGGGGTCGCCACAGCGAATCACCTTCGCATGTTTATTTGGCAGAGGTTTTTACGTCGGATGCCCTTCCTGACACAACCGGGCTTGGGACCGGCACAATGAGGCTTGCGCCCCCTTGTGGCTATTGGGATGTATAGCATAAAGAACCTTTCCCAAGGGATCACCTGGGTCTCGAACCAGCTACCTTCTGCACCAAAGTCCTATATATTCTGTAATATTGATGTTACTGCAACATGCACTATCTATTGTCTATGTCTATTTATCTATTTTTCTATTAATGTAAAATAAAATGCTCTGAATATGTTTAAGTGGCTGCATCAGTTATTTGTCCCTATTTCATAACTGTCCCTGGTAACTCATACAGTACTGGTATCACCTTATCATAATTGAAAGCATGCTTGTTCTTGGCTGGCATTTCGACGGAAAGTCTTATTGTGTCTTCAGTTATTGATTTGGTATCATAACAAAACAGTTGTTTACATTCAGTACATACTTGTGCGTGGATGTTTTCCATTCGTTTTGATGGGAAGTTTTCCTGCCATTAAAATGGGTGGAAAACCTATGCATTTGGAAGAATGTCTTGATTTTAGATGGATGTTGCTAAACCTACAGTATCTCAATAATAGTGCAGAGAATTTGCTGATTATTGTAATGGAAATGTGCGGCTGCCGCTGCATATTTGACTCTTAGCACAGTCATTATTTCCTTCTCCTCCCTTTTTTTCCTTTTTGGATCATATCCACAGATAACCCAATAAATTCACAGTTGAATCTGTATTTGTGTCTAAATACCACTCAAAAAAAGTAAGTGACAGATTGTAAAGGATTTACTTTCTCATAAGAATTCTCATTATCATTTGATTTTTTCTGAATAATCTCAGTAATTCGGTTTTGTTTACTCAAGGAATGTCGACACCTGTCATATTTAAACTGCACAAAGGCTCAAAAAGCTGGACATGAGTAAGTCTCTGTAATATTTAATATCTGACTTATGCAACTCAAGAAAGATGACTGTAATACTGTGGCTTTATGAACAGGCCTGTGGCTCGGTAAAAAGACCAGAAGCAGACACTGTTCGGTACATTTTCCTTCCCTGACAAAAGTGACATTTTAAACCCAACTGTTTCCTCCAGCGAAGAAGATGAAACATTTGGTCACAAGCACCATGACACTTGTGACACACACCCCCACACATACAGGAAGGCTCATGCATGCAAAGACACGGGCGTACGTTCCCATATGCGTTATCTGTTTCCCCTGAAGTTCTGTCACTATAATTCAGTGCCTGTGAGATCTACTAGAGTCATTCTGAAAGATTTGTAACAGCTGGTGAGTGCTGCACAGATGCAGAGCATGCCAATAATCTGTTGAAATCCTTTTATTCTTCTTCACAATCTGAAGACAGATTTAGAACAGAGCCTCGTGGTCCACATGAATGAACCTGTCTGAATGGATAACTCTTTTCCCCATGGATGCAGTTTTTGGTGTGTTGAGATGGGACATTCTCACATTGTTTCATCTGTTTTCAGTTCTGGGAATTGAAATGTAAAATGTTTAACATCTGATGATTGCTGGTTTTCATTTTGGCACAGCAGGCGTAGTGGCATAATGTGAAGACGGAAGAAAAGAAATAGATATCCAGCACCGGTGGGGCTCTCTGCGTATTTATGTACCCGCTCTGGCAAAAAGCAGTCAATTAAAATCCTGCATTGATGTGAGGATTATGCTATTAGTTGACACCAGCTTTCTCATTAGCTGCTGTGTCACTGCTGGGCAGGACTGTGGCGGTGAGAGAGTGGGAAGAGTCTGAGAATTTCTCTGCCAGCCTCTGGTGATTATTGGTTTACTTTGCTGTCTTTGGTGAACTTGGCTTGTCATTTTTCTGCATAATAGCCCACTCGTAAACCAGTTTTGTGACATTTCTGTCGTCTTGACTTGATTCCCCAATTGAAGAGGATCATGGACATAATGCCTCCAAATGAGGATTTCTTTTGTATTTTTAGAGTCTTAAGTGTTGATTTACACAATTGTGAGACAAACTTTTGGCAAAAAGCAGGAAGCTTTGTGGACCTGACAATTAACAAACACACACACTGATGTTCTAGAGAATTATCATTTAGATGAAAAATACATTTGTAAGCATGCCACTCTTTGAACTAATATATTTGTAAAGGTAGAGTGTGGGAGATTTATATAGTGTTCTTTCCAATAATCAATCTAATCATTGTTTAGAATTAAATAAAATAATGCTCAATAAGTCAAAAAAAAAAAAAATTGTTTGATTCTATTTAATCGAGAACAACCTCTTTAAATATACATAGCACAGGTACTGCTTATTGGTTACCACCATTATCTACACCATGTTTTCCTATAAGTGAGCTCACAAAGGACAAAAGTCTGTAAAACGGGGCTGGCGTCTCCACTGGTTGTAATGGCAGCTGCTGGTAAAGATATTAATTTCATATATAGGCTACAGGAATTAAGCAGCTTCAAAGATCATCTGTAACAATTATATTTAGGAATACACAAGATAGATTACTTGCACAAAACAAGGAGTGATGTAGTCCATAAGCCCACTTGCATAGCCGATACGCATGTGGAAAAAATACAAAGAAAGAAATAGTAAGATGTTATTTTACAAACCTCGACTCTTTCGCGCCGAAGTCTCCGCAACTTCCAGACTCTGTCCTCCTCTGCCGTGGATGTCCTTCAAGGCCCAGCTGGAGTCCTGCTTCTCCTTTACCCTGCTTCTGCCTCTCCCTCTGGTCATAGTAATTCAATTGTTCTATAAAAATAAAAAAAATTAAAAACTTGACAAACAATGAACAAACACTGAATTCCTAAGAGAGAGAGATTGTATTTGTACCGGTTTAATGCCAGCAGGTCTTGTATGTGGAGGATGTGTCGATAAAGCTGTGAGAAAGTGAAAGTGAGCTTAGATATTTCTGTTTGTGCTGCTTCTCATCGTCAAGTCAGGGGTCACACTACATAATCAATTTAACCTTTAGAACCCATACAGTTCAGTTTTGTGTATATGTGAACTAGCATCAACTATTTATTTATTTATTGGCACTTATTTCTACTTATAATAAGCACCACTACTAAAAAAAGAAGAAGAAATACTACTAACTTTACCAACTGTGTAACATATGAACAGTGCTACTACAAGGGGTGTGGTCAAAGTATCGATAAGGGGATATATCGTCTCAGGCCTCTTCACGATACGCGTATCGATACAGAGGCGTCAGTATCGATATTTCACATACAACAAATACTTTGTTCATCAAGTTTGTGAAACGGCATCTGACTTTGCATATTTTAAATTTATTAAATCCATCTTTATTTGTGCACTAAAGCCAAGGTCTTAATGCAATGTTTTACATGAACTACAGTGGAATTGTTGCTCTACAGCAAAATAAAATAAATAACATTTGGGTATACATGTGTCTGTTTTCTTTAAAATGTAAAAATAAAAAAAACAACATAAAAACTGTTAAAAAAATAAAATTATAATATATATTGTAGTGACCTAGGCGTTGATGTATGTAAGAGGTGCGGGGTTCTATGTTTAGGGGTTGTTCGGGGTTAGTAAAAAAATAGGCCTAAAATATCGGGATGCATATCGCATTGAATACCATGTACCAGAATGCACATATATTGCGGTATGTATCGTATCGTAACCCCTGTATCGGGATATGCATCGTATTGCGATACCCCCTAGCTACTACAGTATGAACATACCCATTTTTAAGATTTGAAGTGTGGTTAACTACACTTGTAAACATTTATGTTTTTGTTGCAAAGCTTTCTACATGTATGTTTTTATTATTGTTGGGTCAGTGGCTATATGTTGTTCTATTCCCTAGAGGATCACACACAAATCCTTTGACCTGATAATGGTGCACACTGATTTATTCATAAGCTATTTACTCTAATTAACCAAGATATTCAGACCCCACTTGAAACAACGCTCATTTACCAGAGATGTAGTGTTCTGTTTCTCTCTTTACTTCACACTTCCCCCATACACACACACACACACACACACACACACACACACACACACACACCTCGCCTCAGGCTCCCTTCTGTGCTGTATAGTGTTTTATGGGAAAAATGAAAACTCCATCAGACATTATCATATGATTAAGAAAGGGAATTAAGATTCAAGGAGAAGTTGAGCTAATTTGAAGTGGGTTTTGATTGTACTAATTGTATAATCTTCTCCACTCCCACGTTTACAGTTTGGCCCATTAAGACAAATGTCTGGAGAGTGCATCTTAGTGTTATTCCTCTTCATTTATCTAGTGGAAAATGGCTAAAAAAAACAAAATTACAGCCTACGTGCACAATTTTTCAAAAGCATTTATTTGTCGTCATCATTGTGTGGGCTTTGTGGTCCTGTTGTTTGTTGGCTATAAACTGCCATGTATGTAATATCATAATCAGATAGTGAGGATCTAGAGACAAAAATGGAATCGCAGGTACCATTTTCCTGTCACTCGGTGCTGGAAAGTGTGATTCAGGTAATGGGAGCAATCTGAGGAGGCATTAGATTGGAGTCCTACAGCATTAAGTCACAATGCCAAACTAGCTCCCTACTTTCCTGTGGTAAATGTCACCCTTTATCTCCTCATAAGGCTTTACTCAAAAAAGTTAAGGTCTGTAGACAGTATGTCATAATATATAATAATGCCAAGATTGGATCTTACCATATGTCATCAAGATTTTAATCACACTTGTCCTGTACGCCAATTTACATGCGCGCAGATACTGTGATTTATTTTATCCGACCCTTCCTGTTTACAGTTTGCCTCTGCCAAACGTATTTGTATTTATAAAAATTATCTTGACAGATTGTGATGTGTTTTCTTTCAATGTTTCTTGTAGAAAACCATGTCATGGTTTCCCATTCGGCTGTGAGTATCCGTATTTTGGACGTAAATGACAATCCTCCTGAGTTGGCCACACCTTACGAAGCCTCTATTTGTGAAGATGCCAAGCCAGGTCAGGTAAGTCCTCCGAAAAATAAAATCAGAACATTTCATATATGAGTTTAACATGTGAATTACACGTCTATATTTTGCAGTACAAATTAGGTAATATTTATTTATTTTTTTTCATTGAATGAATGCTGGGATGATGGAGTTTCTCATTCATTTCTTAAAGCAGCGTATGACTTCCATCACACATATTTTTTTCTCGAATTTGTAAAACCCGAGTGATAGTCTAATTATCACTAATCCATTCCGTGTTTATGCACCTGAATCTCTTCCATCACGGTGAACATAAGAAATTGAAACATCATTTGGGACTTTTCAAAAATGTTGTCACAACGTGTATTATGAGACTGGGAATTCCACGTAGCAGCAATTTCGTTGTCTCATCATGTCGTCTTTACCTCCACCCACTGATTATAGTCATTCTTTAAAAACAACCCTGGTGGACATTGTAGCAATTTAGCTCATTTTCTTGCTGAATCTGTGAGAAACTCCTTTTGCAGTGCATTTCGCAACAAAATTTTCTCTGGTTTTACAAATAAAAAAAAAAAAAAAAATGTGATAATCATATACTGCTATAAATTGCAACAGAGTATCAGATACTGAAGGAGCAGAATAGCTTCATGGTTGCCTGAAATTACTGTTTTTTTCTGCCTCATGTATTAATCGTATGTAATATGCATAGCCTTGTCTAAAAACAGCTCACTCTAATATTTGGTTGGACTGGTTTTAGATTTGGTAATGGCATGCATTCGCACGTAGCATCGTTTCAATGAACTTATGCAACTATCGCAACTTTTTTCCCGTCATTTTTGGGACACATAGCGTTACTGAACCTAGACCTGACCGACTGAAACAACCCCAGATCACAGGCTTGCACTGTAGGCACTAGGCATGATGGGTAATCACTTCATCTACCTCTCCTCTCACATGACATGTCTTTTACACCTGCTGGCTGTTTCGTGTTGTTATGGAAAAGCGACAACCTTTGTTTTTCCCATACTTCTGAGTTGAGACGCAGAGTACAACAATGGAATCATGTCAGTCAAATCTACAACAAACTGATGGTTGTCAAAGAAATGAGAAGCTACATATGGCATCAAATAAGATAACAATCCCTGCGGTACATATCCAAAGGAACAGCCTTACTTATTTGCTTAGTCAAATTAAGGTAGAGTTTTTTGGTTTTTTTTGGCCAGGCTGTGCACAAAGCAATTAACATAAAATGAATAGTACTGTATGTTCCTTTAATAGTTGCTTAAATACATTTAGTCTCAAATTGTCATTTTAACACACATTCACATGCACCATTTAATACATTACAGTGGTATTACAGATTCCCTTCACACTTATCAGTTCCTTATCTTTCTAGAGCTGTTCTCTTATTATGTTTTGGGTTTGAATCTTTTTAATTGCTCACAAAGATCTTTCTGACACTTAATACCAAGAGCAATTTTTCACTCATGAGTCTTGGCAAAAGCACAATTTTTCCCAGCGTTGGTGCCAGAGACAGTGAATCTTACAGAATACATTTCTTTTCTCTTTCTTTATGCTTCGTGAAGACTACAAGACATGATTTCCCCCCCTCCCCCCATGTATCTGACAGATTCTCATTTGAGATGTTTGTCTGTTCCAGTTATACATTTGTTGAGTGCAAACAGCTATAGTGTATTTATTTATTTATTTTTCATTTTTTAAAACCGAGGTCATAAAATAGAGATGCAGCAGTAAGTGTAGATTACCATACAATTGTGAATTACTAAACCACACACTGGTGTAATAAATGAAATTATAGAGTAAATTAACTCTAGGATGGTTTTTATGTGCACCATTACTCAGTGATGCCCAAACATTGGGACTTTGTTTAAAAAAAAAAAAAAAAAATCTGACTAAATGGTTCTGTAACACTCCATCCATTCAATCTGTGGCCATGTCTTTTCACTGCTTTTTTGCCCCTCCTTTTTTTTTTTCCATAGTCAACAGGCCCTATGTTGAGGTGGACCCAATTATCATGTGTAGAGCAAAGGAATAATTAAAAAAGCAAGGCTTTAAAGTGTGGCCTCCATGCTGGAAGCTGCATTTACATGTCTAATGAGGCTCAGGCCTCTACTCCCCTTGATCAGCAGACTCTTAACCGCTTATAGCCCCCCTGTGCCTCTGCAACACCGGGCGCCTGCGCCTTTTCTACAACACTGTCTGGTCTGAACTCCCTCGCTCCTACCTCACTCCCTCTCCCATTTGCAAGAGCCCACATTAACCTTCAGCTCCTAATCACAGAGAGATGATTAGTCTTCCAGCAAAAAAAAAAAAAAAAAAAAAAAAAAAATTGCTGGCTGCCAGCATTTTAAAAGAAAAGAGTTTTTAATGCTCTCATTCATGAAAAATAATGTGACATATTTCATACTATAATTACTGGCCAAAGAAAGGGATTAAACTGTAAAATATCTATCTATCTGTCTATCTATCTGTATTTTTCCTCATTTATTTGTTTGTTTGTACATGTTTTTTCTTTTCCTATTCTCCATTTTGCCTGTTTTCTACAGAGTCTTTCTTGTGTGTTGTTGGAGCGCTGTTAGAGTTGGCTGCAGAGATTGAATGAAAATGTGTTAGCCTTGGGTCAAAGGCTTTCTAACGTTCATTTTCAGCCTCAGGGGTAACCACTGCAGGGCATGGGGGAAACAATTTTCTCCTCTATGTTATTTTCAGAATAATAATAAAAAAAAAAAGGTTTTCAGTAGTTTTTGTCAGTTAGTGCATCTTTACCTTTAGAAAAAACAAATAGAACATTGTGAAAATATCAATTTGAAGATTTAATTGTTCTTTGTGTGTGTTTCCTTTTAGAGCATTTCAGATCCTTTAGAGAACAGACCGGTTAATTCATTACTCATAAAATGTAATACTGTATACAGAGACATAAACAGCATGGGACCAAAAAAAAAAAGATTTGCTACCAGAAGTCACATTAATGCTGCAGTGCTCACACAGTCAGTAGGTGAAATTTTGATTCATGGAGCTCAAAAAATGAGTGTTGGCAGTCCTCATCTAAAGCCCTCTGGTCTCGTGAGAGGTAATGAAGTTGTTTGTCAGCTGTCTGATTGGAGCAATTTGGCCACATCAGATATTCATGCTAGCACAAGCAACACCAACAATTCATCCAGTTTGGAATAAAAAAGGATAGAGGCCATGTTCTGCATCTGCAGCACCAGCAGGTTCAGAGTATGACAGTGTTCACATCACATAACACTGTCATTGATCATTTCAGATGTATTTGTTTTCTTTTTTATGCTTCTGCAGCATTTGTGCACATGCACACACGTACTCATAGAGGCTTCATTTTTCTTTATGATAAATGTATGAATTTCTGTCTAATTTCATCTGCGTATGATAAAGTAGCAGAAGTTACACTAGCATGTTGCATGTAAAGAAATCTTGACAGGTTTGTCAGGCGTTAGTATCAAAATGAAAGATTGTAGTATTGACCAGTCTGTTACGTGACACTACATAATGTCGTTTTTATCAATTATTGTAAGCAGGTGAAACATGTTTAGCATGTCTGACTGCAACCACTGACAATAATATAGTATTTACATATTACTAAAAGAAAAGTGTTCTGAGTGTCACTTCATTGTCATTTCCACTTGACACGTCTTTTGATCTTGTTGTGATAGGATCCATAGGTGACCATAGGCACATCACATTATTTGGTGAACAGAGTCTTTTGTATCTGTATCTGAAATAGGGCTGGACGATTACAGAAAAAATGATAATCACAATTATTTGGATCAAAATTGAAATCACGATTATTAATCACAATTATTCAACAACAATAAACAGCTGAATTTTATTGCACTTCTTAAAAAAAAAAAATATTTCCAGTGCAGAATGCAACTTAAAATCACGAAATGAAATTTTGAATCTCACCTTCTGACGCAGCTTCAGCTTGGCTCTTGGCCTGTTCAGTCTTTCAGCACCAGTTTTGTCTGAGCTGAGATAGTGGTGAGTCACCACTATCTTCATAATGCTGCGTTTCCACTACATGGTACCGGCTCGACTCAGCTCAGCTGTTTTGCGTTTCCATTATGAAAAAGAACCTGGAATCTGGTACCAGTTTTTTGATATCACCTCCTCTGTGGTTCCAAGCGATACTAAACTGTAAATGGACTCCACTTATAGAGTTCTTTTCTCAAAGCGCTTTAGAAAGCCTCACATTCACCCATTCACACCCACAGTAGGCAGCTGCTACTATACCATAAAAGGCACTACCATGCCAGACCCTACTGAGAGCAATTTAGGGTTCAGTGTCTCACTCTAGGAAAACTACGCATAACAATAAAATAATGTTTTTTTTAAAGAGCTCCTTCCACTAAAAAACACTTTGAGTAGCTCTATTTACAATGGGGTGGGTCACAACAAGCAGTATATGCACGCAGCACTCCAAGACGTGAAATTCGACCCACATAGGTTTACTGGTCATTGAAAAGTTAACCTACAGACAAACGAGTGGTTCAGAGCAGGCCAAACTTATCTACGTCACAATGCCATAAGCCTCGCCCAGAGCCGTGTATGGAATCATCCTAGAGGAAGAACATCAGACAGAAGCTAGGTGATGCATTAGCATTAGCCTACCGTTCAGATACGCTCTTTGACAAACGAATCAGAATTGGCTGTTCGCCTTCATCTTCATCCTCATCTGATTCAGGGTCGTAGACATACGGTTGTATCTCCGAAGACATTTTATTAAATCCACAAAATTTACTTAATCCTGTTGAAGTTGTTTTTATATTTATTTAGTAAGGGAGTCACAACACACAAAAATTACAGTTTGGTTTGTACCTTGCTTTTAAGGTCATGGTTCAAGGTACAAAACAACACAGTAAAATATAGAAAAAGCACTAAAACTCCCAAACACAATGCCTTATTCTATTTTCATTTATTTTGAACAGTTGTGCCATTCACTTTTTTCAACCTGCAGCTGCTTGTGAAAGCTTGTAGACGAAACAGCAGAAATCAAAATGGGCGAGATGAAAGAAAGAAAGAACAAAAATATCTTGTTATGGTTGGATAGTAGCTGAATAGGAGAACAAACATAATATTCCATCTTACAGAATACTATTGCTGAAGATGCTATTTCACATTAAAATGGACTGGACTGGACCCAGATGGACACATACCAGACAGTACATGATACATCACACACTGTTTGCAGCATATAGAGCTAACTGTTGAATTTAACTGTGAGAAACAGACATCAAATGACCAAGTCAGTCTTCACACAACACTAAAACATCTGTACCCAGACTCTGGCATCTCCCTTTGATTCATCAGATACAGTCACTAATCTGTAAACTCAAAATTTGAGTATTATTTTGTCCATATGTCACAGACTGGAGCTTCTGTTCATTAAAACCAGCCTATACTAACACTATATATACAGTATATGTACACAGAAGCCACATAATGGTGTGGAAATGAAAGTTATTTCTTGCCTTGTAATTTCGTAGCCACTGTGAATGCAGTCCTCTTTCTTTTCTTATAAACAGTCCTACTCTTTTGTAAGCTTCACTGTCTGAACATGAAAGGATTGTTCTTACTTGAGATTGCTGACATCATGCAGCCTTTAACTTATGTGAATATGTGCTATAATACAACGCACTGCAAAGGATAACTCCGTACAGGACTGTTTGTCATCAGCAGATACCCACATTACTTTCACCATAAAGTGTCATTTTTGTAAACCACTAAAATTAGTTAATTAGCAATGCTTGGAGGTTATCTACATTACCTGGTTTAAAGCAGTAGTGTTGCTTTATTGCTACAAATGGCCAAATGAGTCAAATCATTCACATCATACCATAAGTGCTTAAATCACACAGAAATGGACAAAAGTATTGGAACACTTTTGATTCAGGTGTTTTTCTAGCAGGAGTATGGGGTACAAAACAATGGCAAATGTAACAATGTCGTTTTATATTGTGATAAATATCATATTGATTAATATTGATGTTTATATTTCAAATCAACATGAACAGTAGGGGTGAGTTCAAAATATCGATGCAGGGATAGATATATCGTCGCGGGCCTCTTCGCGATACATGTATCGATACGGAGGCGTCAGTATCGATATTTCACATGAAACAAATGAGTAGTTTATCAAGTTTCTGAAACGGCATCTGACTTGGTATGTTTTAAGTTTATTAAAGCCATCTTAATTTGTGCACTACAAGCAAGTTCTTAATGCAGTGTTTTACATGCACTACAGTGGAATTGTTGCTCTACAGCAAAAAAAATAAAAATAAAACATTTGGGTATACCTGTGTCTGTTAGTCAGACCGTCAGTCAGTGGGAGCCCCCACATCTTCAGCAACACAGCGTAGCAGAGTTTGGCGGCGATCAAACTAGACACGTCTTCACACTTGTGAGGTGAGCAGATTGTGACTGCTTCGTTATTTATAGGGTTTTTTACTGAGCAAAAATGGTCAAAATTAGGGCTAATAATAGCCACGCAGGTAACGGTGGTTTCCTGGATTGCCAGTTGTGTTGCTGTAGACGTGGGGGCTCCCACTGACTGACGGTCCTCGGTGTGCGTCAGTTGTGTTTCTCCGCACCGAAAAATAGTTCCCATACAAAATGAGCAAGACAAGACCTTTGCACTGTGAATTGCACCATCATTCATCATCGAAGTGAATGCACAGTACGAGGAAAGTAATTGGGGACAACATTAAGTACATTAATTCACTTTGGCCGAATTCACTTCTTTGGCGACGTTAGGATGCATGTACTACGCATTACTACACGTCGCCAGCCAGTGGTCAGTTGTCATGGATTCGGACATTGGCTGGGTCATCAGGAAAATGCTTCCACACACTTATTTAGTCTGGGGAGTGGTGTATCCCTTTAATGAACAGGACATCTTACAGCTGTAGATATGTGTCCCAATAGTTTATTGCCTTATTAGGTTTAATGGGAGAATTTTTGTCCTAAGTGAGAAAATTAGACTAGATTAGTTGTGGTAGAAAATTATTATTAGTCAGAGCATGAAAAACCTTTTGTAAATGTAGAACATTCAAAATCATAGTCACGGATAATTTTTTTTCTTTTTTTTTTTTAAATCGATGTTGAAATAAAAAGTAAAAACAGATAGCATTTTGGAAGCAAATATAACAATTTAAACCAAACTAACAAATGTAATGCAATGATATTTATCACAGTACGAAACTATATTATGACGTTTAGTCCCCTTGGAATTTAAGATTACATCTGTTCTGAGATATTGAAGATTAAAGTTTTAACAACTTAAATACTAAAACTGATTTGTGAAAAAGCTTCTTTAATACATGTAAACTGAAGACACTTTAAAGGCATTTTAAAATCACAATATTAGATCCTTAAATATGTTGGGTATTGTATGTGAACATCAGTATCAAAAATTCAAGTTTCACCTTTTATTTCTCAAATAGGCTGATATTTTTAACTCAAGAACTCTAATTTATGGAACTGTTTACAAAATTTCAGCATCACTTATATATACATAGCACCATTAAAAACACATGGTCCAAACATGTAGTGTAATTTCATGAAAATTATTTGCTCAGGTGCTTATTTTGAATATATTGTCCACGAGATGAGCAACAGTTAACAGTTGTATTTTTTTCCTTCTCGTGGCTCACAACGTCAGCGTTTGGACTAATTCCTTAATGTCAGACACTGAGTCAAATCCTGTACAGAGTGATGCATGATTGGTAACTTTAGGTGTGGTCAATAGCCAAACAACGACAGCAAAGGAAACACTGAAATGTTGTTGCCAGCTCAAAATGCCATGACTTATGATCCAACAGAGAGAACATGCCATTGGCATGTTACGAGCAGGTCTGAGCCATGGGGATGTCGCTCGCTGTCTTCACTGACATCACGGTACAATCAGTAATGTGAGTGATTGGATCCCTCAGGACAGGATCATGAGATCAGTTCCATTCGTTGTTGCTGCACTGCTTGTTTGGAAGCCAGATATGGACACACCCAATATTGAAGGATGACACTTTAGATTTCTGAGTACCTGTATTCAGTGCACTGGATTAATTTAAATTGACCATAGTTAATTGGTCCTCAATTCATTCTCTAATGAGCAGTGTATATATGTTCACAGAACTGAATGTTACACTGTGGTTCCGAGAACTGGCTCTCTTGTCTACCTCTGGAAAAAAATCGCTTGTATACTTAAAGATGAACAGCACTTGTATGCAAAGGAGAGCCCTGTGATGCTGTCTTTATTCGTTAATAACCTCCGCTTTTCAATTGGTTTCTTTCGGTTACGCTTTTTTTCTCTCTCGCTTTCAATTTTGAAAAGGTTCTCACTTGAGTTCTGGCACAGATTTTGCATCTGTAAGAAGGTGGGGGCATTTCCGGATCCTGGGGGCGGGAT
>JAPSES010000211.1:3806481-3835447 GCA_029822895.1 Maxillicosta whitleyi
CTCTCTCGCTTTCAATTTTGAAAAGGGTCTCACTTGAGTTCTGGCACAGATTTTGCATCGGTAAGAAGGTGGGGGCATTTCCGGATCCTGGGGGCGGGATGTAGTAGCTCATTGGCTACTGACCAACACTGCATTTTACGTCAGCGTCAGACCAACCAGCCTGAGAAATAAGCTACTACATTCCGCCCCCAGCATCCAGAGATGCCCCCACCCTCTTACAGATGCAAAATCTGTGCCAGAACTCAAGTAAGAACCTTTTCAAAATTGAAAGCAAGAGAGAAAAAAAGCATAATCGAGAGAAACCAATTGAAAAGCAGTGGTTGTTAACAAATCGACAAGATAGCATCACGGGGCTCTCCTTTGCAGAATTAGATTTCTTGGTTGCAAATTTAGAGTTTTGCCCGTAATTTCTGTGGGTTTGGTTCTCAGATTTTGTGGTGTGGTGCTCAGATACTGTTTATTGCTTCTCAATATCTCAGGTGTCAATTTGATGCAATACACTTGTTTCATAAAGTATGGGGATGCTTTGTACAATGTCTTGAGAATAATGATTTATCACACCTAATGAATGAACCTTGAGAACAATAGCTACACCTTCTGCATATCCACAAATCTATTTTACATACATGGACTTTTTTTTTTCTTTTTTCTTATACCTTATGAAAAGACTCTTATGGACTCATCCTTTTGTTGAATGTCATCTGTGTACCACCATGTTCGTAAGTTGTTATTGTGTACTATCAAAGCAAAATCAATAAACATATTGGTTAAAAAATAAAATGAAAATAATACATTTTTAAAAGTCAGATATAACCTTATAATTCCAAGGGGATGGTTTGTCATTATTGTTTTGTAACCCAAGTAAAAAAAAAAAAAAAAACAGAATTCGTGACCAAATATTTTTGTCCATTTGGGTATGAGTTAGGCAATGATGCTATGAGGCTAATGATATAATAATACGTATCTTTGGAGGATTGAACAGTCACATGAGAGAACAATTTTAGCACCCTTTTGCAATTCAGGATTGTTTCTATTTTCTTGTCAATACGTGATGGGATGATTTCCTCTGGGTTACAGAGTGGCCTTGAGTGAGATACAAATATTATATATTCAAACTAGGCAATTAACCCGCTCCATATGTCACAGTTAACCTAGTTCAGTCCTGTTCCATCTGTTACACCTCTGTTTAGTCCCATCCACCTCTAGGTTTTACACTGGAATAGCGGTTTGAGGTAGTAATCCAAAACAATATTTGCCTTTCCAGGTATCCAGTAATGGAGGGCCCAATTTGTGCACCTGACCTGTGGTCTGCATGGTTGTCCCCTAGTAAACAGGGACAGTCATTTTTATTCTGACTGATGTTTTCCAAACATGACCTACAGTCATTATCAGCTGACTCAAACACTAAAAAAATGACTCTGCTTGTTCTTGTTCACCCAACAGTGACAAAACCCCTGATAAAGATAATACATTTCCAGCTATAACTGTTGCAGTGGGAAATTTATGTTACTCAATATGTTAGCGTTTAATCTCAGTGTTATATAATGCATATTTGATCTGTACATGTATGATAAGAAACAATAACTTGACATTCAGGCGTGGAAATAAGAATAATGTAGACGCTGTAAAGGATGCAGTTATCATTAAAACAAGGATCCACACTATTGTACAATGTGGTGTTGTGTTACATTATGAACGGAAAGGTGGAAAAAGATTAGAATTTTCCTACGCGAGAGGGCTTCTGCCTGATATGTTGGAGCACTTTGATGTTTCCTGCTTTCTAGGATGCATTTATTTATTCAGTAAAAGATGCCAAAGGAGGAGCCCAGAGGTATAAGCATCAGCCAACAGATGTTCGCGTGTAAAATAAGCTTCAATTTTGTTTCCGCTCAGCAGAATGTTGTTAATCAATTTGGAAAGTTGGACAGGGCAGAGGTTCTCGGAAATAGGCATAATTAAGTCCATTTTTCTTTCACCTGGAACAGACGTCAATTACTGGCAACTTGCCCTTATATGCCTCATATGTGCGCCTCCAGACCCAGAGACTTTGTTCACCTTATCTGGTCTCTGTGCAAAGAACAGTTCAAATTAGAAAGGTTGTTTTGCCCCTTTGTTAAGTCTTTAGCCTCTTTCAGTTAGAGACCTTTGAAGTCACAAAAACATACGCTGTTCTTCTAATGAATCAACTGTCAATTTAATAAATTCCTTTTAGGTTCATGTTGGCAATGCAAGTCAGTCAAAATGTATTAGTAAGACATTATGTGATTGATACCAGTGTGGATAATTATATGCAAATATATTAATCTAAATCATTCAGTCACACAAGAAGTATACTTTATATATTGTGTTTTTTTTTCTTTTGTTTTGTTTTTTTGCTGTGTCTCTTGTGTGTTCAGTTTTGGTAATGTATTTAAACAACACCCGTATTTACTGTGAATGCACCAACATCAGTCACATGTTGTTTTGTTGCACTGTTTGTTACATTTGTCTTGCATTTCATCTCAGGTAAATTCAAGTATCCATGTAAAAGCACATGCAACAGTGCAACACAGATGCACGTGCACCCACCCACACATAGTATATGAACACAGCCTTCAGTGTCACACTCTTAATGTGTCAGATCAACCCTGGGTTTACTAAGCTAATGAGGAGCGTTCCATTGTCTCCTCTTGTGTGCTGTGTTATCATCCAGTCTCGTTCACACTGTGTCAGCTCCCTGGCTCAGGTCTAGCTTTCGGTGGAACCACAGAGTAAATCAGATTAACCTAAGCCTTTTAACTGTGGTTGGGTTTGATCCCATTTGAGAGTTGGCAACACAACCTATTTTGTTTGTGTTGTGAGGCAGAATGCATGTGATGGGAGGGGGAAAGGTTGGCTGAGAAGTAAATAATAAAATGGGTGACACAGGCTAAGCTGCTTTTGCTTTGAGACACAGTTCAGGCCAAGGCTATGAGACAATGTGTTAAAATGCTTCTCACCTTTATTTTTTTAATGGGGCCATGTAGAGGATTCATGCAGGAGGTGGGGGGAGGTGAAAAGAAAGCAAAAAAAGCAACATGACTTTTTTTCAACTGACAATGCAAGGTTAAAAGTGTAAGGTGAGAGCAGATCAGATTCCTACTCCTACTTATATTGAGAGGCTGCACAACAAATGCAAACACATTCTTTAGTTCTCCATCCTGCTTTAGACTGCGAGTTTCAGTTTCATGTTCATCTACACAACTGCTTTCCACCCTGGTGTTATTTTATGTGGTTAGAATTTTTTGCATTAAAATGAGGGCTCAAATGCAAGAAATGTGAAATAAAGTCAGTACATCATCAGAGGCTTTTATGCATGACTGGAAAGATTGACATACTGTATCAGTTTGGTGCACTAAGATGTAATAAAGGCTGAATTAAACCAATTTTTCACTCAAACACTAACGCTTGTCATCTTCCTCCACAACCACAGCACTGACATTTAGTGCTATTTATGGCTTTGTGCTCCCATGACTAAAGAAAGTATGGAATAAAAAATATTTCCTGGAAGTTTTAAAGATAATTTGTACATGAATTGTTGTTTTCCTTTGAACAATAACATAAATCAACGTGTAATAACCACAATATTATACACATATCATTTGTAGTTAAAAGATGGTGATGGTGTTAGCTACTGTTTACTTACTGATTCAGGGTAACTTGAAAACTGACTATTTTTTTCTCTTTTTTTAATATCCTGCTGAAAGTGATTACAGCCATTATGGACAGCACTGTGTGCTTGTGCTAATTGTCCGCTTTATTCATTAAAATCCAGCTAAAGTGGAAAATGGAAGGTGATCAATTGATGCACACTTGAGGCTTTGAGTCATGAATCATGGATTGTGAAGTAGGTTGTTTTATTATTTCAGATTTATGTGCTTTTATAGACATGTACTGCAATCAAAAACATAGAATTTTATATCATATGCATATCAAATTCCTACATGGGCTTTAAATGTGATGCATATTCAACTATGGCCATGAAATTATTGTAATTGTAGATCTGTATTCTTAAGCTGTCTTCACCATGCTGCATCAATGTTGTAATTTGCCATTTTGCCAATCTGCTGCACCTCACTGAGTGACGTGTGGATGCATCTTTGCCTCTCAGCCCATTCCTCGCCCACCTCATGGTATTTAACTGACTGAATGCAGAGGGACAGATATCATATAGTGCCATGTGTGCAGAAAAAAGGCTGGGTGGAAAGCCAAATACTAAGTATGGCCTGAGGTATCAGAGGCCTGTCAGCTCGGCTGCGCCATCTCACAGCTGGCTGAGTGGGTCACTGCGACAGATCACCTCATTTTGGCCATGGCACCGTCAACCTCTAACCCGTGGGAGAGCCGGTCTGAAATGGCTAAATGTTATGTCTGCCTGGACAAAAAAACAACATGCACATGACATCGCATACATGTGAGTGCAACACACCTCACCGGATAGATACTAACACACAGCCAACACATGGAGAGGCACATAACAAATACACCAGTGAGTATGAAGGAGGTGAAACCAACACAGTATGGAAGCCAAGGAACAGGCCTAGACAGGCAGGTTTGCCAGATAATATTTTAGGATGTGTGTAGGAGACACTGAGTCATCTGCTTTACACACCAAATGGCTCTTCCTTTTGTCTCACTGGTGTTAATGGAACAGACGAGCCATTCAACTCAACAGACTACAACACTGAGCCTGTTTGCATGCACACCAATACTCTGATTATTATCTGATTTCTTTAGTTGTCAGTTTATACAAGTGACCGTGTAAAGAGTATAATCTGATATGATCAGATGCACTGCTACCAATTGTGGGGCCCATGAAAGGTAAACATTGTGGACCCTTTCATGAAATTCAGTATCTTATCTATCGTTCAGGCATCGAAAAAGTGTCATAAATAGCGTCACTTACGCTAACATGAAAGCAAAACTGAAACTTAACTGATTTTCAGTGTGCGACTCCCGACTTCTGTGGCTGTTAAACAGATCTTAGATAAAATTTTCACAACTTCTAGCCTGTATCCACTGGACCCCCTCCACTGTTCTATGGGCCCCCGTAAATGCCGGGCCCCATGAATTTGTCACACACACACCCCTTATCAGTGCCCCAGGATATGATTTACCAGATAACAGCAGTAATCTGATCAGAAATCAGATTAACACACCTGGATTTCTCCCCAATACTCTGATGTCTTCCTTCATGTGTGTTGTGTCTGCACATGTCTAAACACAATTAAAATCATACAGAACAGAAGTTACATAGTCAAATGTGAGTGGAAGACAACAACAGGAAGTTTGACTTTACCATCACTGTGTATGTATGTACCCTGAAACAAAGCTGATAATGGGTGGAGCGTCTAAACCAAGGTTTTTTGATTATTGTATTTCTTAAGTGCATGTAAATGTGTTAGATCTGATTATTACAATTATCCAATTACTCCCACATATTCGACTTTTATAGTAATGTAAACAGGCGCACTGACTCTAGTAGAGTTCCGTTTTATTCCTACCAAACAACGCTGTCACAAAGAATTGTCATTAACCTTATAGATGTCAGTCCTGTTAATTTTACTGCTATTATCATGGTATGACCTGCTTTACAAATAGTACACCTAGATGAAATAGATTAATTAATATTGACAAGGAACACTGGAATGCATAAATAGAAAATGTACTTCTGTAAATCACAAATTACACAGGGCAGCATGAATAATTTAAATGTACATGAGACATTATTGAAATATACACAAAATTTACTGATAAAAACAGATGTCAATAAATGTTAAACACCCAAAGTAAAGAAGGTGCAACAAGATGATAGAGTGCAAGTTAGATCTAAAATTATGGGACACTGTGTAGAAACGGTGTTGAGATAGAAAAAGTATTTGTCACATACAGCTGAATAGAGGCGATTGTTATGATAATGCCAAATAATTGGGGTTATCTAAAATAATTAAGATGGGCCTGCTACAAAGGGGCTGAAATCAAAAGGAAAAGAGGCCAGAAATTGAACATAATCACGTTCCTTCTGCAGATTTTTCTTCTTAGTCGAAATCAAAAAGACTATAAACGCAGATTGATCAAAAAAAAAAGTCCCCCACTTTAAAATTTCATTGGCCTATCTTTAGGTTGCAGTGCAGTATGAAGTGACATCATTTCAATGAGCTTATACACTGCCTGGCCAAAAAAAAAAAAAAGTCGCACATGTAATATTTCACTGCATCATCCTTGGTTTTGATTCCAGGAGACATTCACTGTCACATTTTTTTTTTTTTTACCACATAATTCTTACATAGTGCCACAATCGGGTTCATAATATTTTTTCCATCCATAGTTATCTGCGCCAATGAGGTTATGTTTTCACCCGCATCTGTTGGTTTGTTTGTTTGTTTCTTTGTTAGCAGGATTACGCAAAAACTACTGACCCGATTTCCATCAAATTTGGTGGAGGGTTAGAGTGTGGGGCTGGGAAGAACCCATTAAGTTTTGGGGATTATACGGAAGAAATCCTGGATTCTGGATCACTTCGAATTTTTCGTTAACATTGGGGTCAATGGGGCCCAAAATTTTGTCTCAGTATCTCGGTTAATTATTGACCAAACCTAATGAAATTTTCAGGAAATCTCTGCTCTGAGACAAGGAACAGATTATTAAATTTTGGAGGTGATCCGGATCATCTGTCCAACCACGCCCCCCACCACGCCCCCTCGAGTCCGCAGCCAAAGTCTACTTAAATCGCTATGGCTGCCTGCAGAACCGTTATACAACCGTATATGTTTGATCCTGAATCAGACCCAGACGCAGAGCAGTGCACGGTTGGCAAATCGAACTAATATGTTGGACAATCATGACGTCATTTGTGGGCGGAGTTGGACATCCCTGGACAGCAAGTACACGCCCCCTTATTGGATTTCTCACCCTTATTACGTCACATGGGCAGTGAAATCTAAACGGCTCACCAGAGCTTCTGACAAATTCATTGTAGTGATTCACAGAAAATAGCAGGACATTTTTTTGTCTATACTTTGAGTGTTTATAAGACTAGATGAGACCCAAATAGGAGCAACATTACCCCAAGAAATTATTTTTGTCACAATATGTTCCCTTTAAGATGAACATGATACTTATGGAAAAGGAGAGGACACTTCCCCATGCTTCTGTGTTGAGACAGACTATAACAGTAGAACCAGGTCCAGGTCACAACTGACACAATCTAACAGTTGCATATCAAACCCTCCACCTGTCTGAAATCATCTGTGATTGCCAAAATCTGCATTGTACAGTGTGAAAATATGGGCAAAGAGTAGATGAAGAAGTCACTTTACAGATGCTTTAACTCCAAAATGCTGAAAGGCAAAGGGATTTTTCCCCAAAGGTGCTAAAAACAAAAGCATTGCAGCTTTAAGATTTAACAAGATTCAGGGATGTTGAGAACATTGCCTTCTAGAAAAGCCCCATGTTATTTTGGCTCAAAGAGTAAAAGCAGCCACACTAGTATTTTTGAGTTGTCCCAGATTTTGCAGTAACACAGTGAGATATTGTATAGTTCCTGTCTACACCGCATCTACATGGCAAAAAAAAAAAAAAAAAAAATGCCCTGCTAGAAATAAGCCTGAATCTGGTTAAATTGGCTGGTTTTAAACCAAAACAAATTATGCTAATGAGGTTAGAAAAAAAATGTTTGGCTTGAATTCTCAAAACAAGCAAAAAAAACAAAAAAAAAAAGTAATCTAAAAAACCATAATGTACCACAAAAAGTAGGCAAGACTAGGCTAGAATTTTGGTAAACAGCACTTAGTATAAAAATAAAATCATGTTAATATTAGCTGGAAAATTGTAAAATAAAAAAAAGTTAGATATACGTTATTTCAAAAAAATAAGAATATTTTTCTCCTGTAAAACTTCTTGGCTTCCTTTTTCCCCCTATTCAAAGGAAAAATAAGTCTAGGAATAAGGCTTTTTTCCCCACTTTCTTAGAAATATTTTTTTGCTGTTTATACCACTAAGAATAATGGAAGTGTTTGAAAAGATCTCTAACGTTCCCAGTGCATTCCAGGCTTCAGAGATGAACTTCACTCAGCTAATTTTAAGTAGTTATGCCTTTATTTATTCATTACATCTCTGCTGCAATTGTGAAATGGTTGATTTCGGCAGTGAATGAGAAGCCGCCCCCCTCTCATAACCTTGACCTTTCGAGCACATCTATTGCAGATGGGCTGTACTTTTGGGAAAGTCTCCCATTCTAGCTTTCCACTGATGCCAGAGATTTAAGAGGGTCAGGAAAGGGGACTGCTAGATAGAAATCTAATTAGGTGATTGTGCTTGAGGGAGCTTTGCTAGCTGCTCAATAAACTCCTACACGCTCACTCTCGTCCTCTCTCATTTCCCTTTGCCGCATCACTCTCTCTCTCCCTGAGCAGATTGCACTCCCCCTGAGATGCCACCTAGGGCTTCCCCCGCTGAGGGCACAGTCACACGACGCAGAGCACCGCTCACTCACCATACCTTCACTGCTGTTGACATTTCTTCAAAGAAACTACAACATGCATGCCTTGAATGATAGCGCTGTATCATTACTCTTATTTTCTCTTCCCTCATTATTCGTTCACATTCGGACTAAAATAAAATCTATGAAGGTTTCAAACAATGACAAGAACAAAAGTTCAGTTTTCTTTTTTTTTTATAGACATGAATTTATGGCAGCACTTATATGCAAGAACAAGCAGTCCTATAGAGGAACCTAATGCAATTCATGTTTGTGAAGAAGTAATGATAAAAAGGGATGTGTTGTTTGTCTCCTTGCAGTATGTGTAGTATCTGCCCCCACGTCTCTTTTTTTTTCCCTCAACAAAGGTAAATTTAACTGTTAAGTGTTTGTTGGAGAAAAACAAGCATTTTTTTCTTTTTCTTTTTTTTTTTTTTATTTTGGTTTGGTTTACAGAACTGTGAGGCCTTGGCAGAATCATGTGCTCTGCTAAACATTCCTGCTCTACTTGTCTATATGTTCCTACAGCCTTATGTCAGAGCAAAACCCTATATACATATTCAGCCATAAATCTCAGAGGGAACATATGAAGAACAGTGGAGTGTTGATTTCGTTTATAGAGTCAATGTTGAAAAACAGGAGAGTGACATATCAAAAGGTCAGTGCATGTCAGCTGGCAATGAATGCACATCAGCCAGTAGCGGTTATGCAGTATTGGATATTGTGCATCGAGAAAAATATCACCTTTCTGCAAGAAAAGCTTTTGCATGCTTTCTGCTTCGACATTATCCTCAAAAGCAATAAAAACATTAGTTTGTTGAGCCATCTTGACTGGAATATCACTGTAATGCAGCAGTTCTAAGTTTATTTGCATATCTATGTTTCTTAAGTAGAGATCTGGCACTAAGCTGTGGAAGACATATTTGATTTAGCTTGAAATCGTGCCTTAGCATTTTGTAATTATGAAGTAAGCCTCCTGAGCTTTGGGTATGACTAAGCCTGTTCGCTGTCTGGTGAAACATCAATGCTAAGAAGTCATTTATTGTGAAGGTACAATTACGGTCCGGAAGTTCGCTAGGCAGTAGCTTAGTCACAGCAATGCATAGCCAAAGCTCAAGCTCATTATTCAGGGTTGTATGCAGTGCTACAAATGAATGAGCCTGTCTAGTGTGCGCATGCAACATGGGCTTAAAACTCGCACGATAATGCAGATGTACTCGTGTGGGAGAAAGAATAAGCAGAATAACTACAGTATTACTGTTTGAATAATCAATTTGTAGTGGAATGACGAATGAGGGACGCATTCCTTTTTTTTTTCTAGAAAGGACAAGAATGAGAGTGAGATGCCTTCGAGGAGATAAAAAGCAAAGGACGAGACATGAGAGAGGAATAACAGTGACAAACGGAGGGAAAACGGAAGAGGCACAGAGGAGGAAAGATAGACAGGGAGAAGATTCGGTTTAATAAATAAAGCCACGTTTAACATTTGAGCAGTATTCTGCTCCTTAAAGAGGCAACTGCTGGAAGAGCTGAATAATGGTTTGATCTATTTCTTTCGATCTTATCTCATACAGCTTTTGTGAGACCAGACAAAGGAATTACACCCATTGAACATCCAGCGTTAATCATTGTGAGAAATGTCTCACTTAATAGTGGTTTTCGGGGGTTGTTTGTCATGTTTGTCTCTCCTGATTTCAACAGGATCTCAGAGCTGCTCACCGCTTTCTGCTAAGTATGTTTGAAAGATAGGTGAGAAAAGGGCATAGCACATGATAGTTGATTTATATGGACACTGTTTTTTTAACAGTTTGTTAACAAAATTAGAGAAGCCAGTGTAATGTGTAATAATTTCTTTGCCATTTGTGTCCAATTATCTGTATGCTTATATACGAACAGCTATTAAGTCATCGTGCCGATTTGCCCGTTCCTACAGTCCTGTTTGAAGGATTTATCCGGACACGTTTGACATTCATGTTACGTTTACGACACATAAAATTTCCACTTTATTCCTTTTCAATTTTTTCACACTGAAGTGCTAGGAAGACAATAAGAAATACACCGACTCGTAAGCTCACTGTATGCCAACAGAGGGAGGAAAAAAAGCCGACGGATGTGATGCGAAAAATATCATTTATCAGCTTGTGGTTTGATGCTGGCTGCAGAGTAATAGGATGAGGGGAGGATGAATTGTCACTGAGAGGCCTGTGTTAAGGTGAAAGGATCTCCAGGGGCTGTTTGATGTCTGTTCAGCTCACACTGAATCACACAGAGTTCTCAAAATTGGATCACAGTTGAGTTTTATCTTTGAATGCGGATCACTATTGTTGCATTAGGTAGGAGGACTACACCTTCAACTAGTATCTGAGTCTTTCTGTCTGCTCCGGCACATCCACATTTTGCCTTTGCTTCTTCTTGATGCAGACATGGCAGCAGAACAGGTGTTCTCCAAACCTTTTTTTACTTAAGAATTTAATGAGTTTGAATTAAGGTTTGTTATATTCCTGGCTCAACATTCGGGAAGCTTTCATACCTGGCTGACTTAATTATGTTTGTTCTATCTACTGTATGTAATTAGTGGATGAAAGACCCCTGCCACCATGTCACACATTGGTTTCAGAACTGCTGTTTTTAAGTAATTTGTGATTTGGTTATCACTAAATTGGCCTTTTGGTGTTGGTAGTGATCATATATGCACATTTGGACTAAAGGGGTGGACCTCAGGAGTGCACGCACACACACACACACACACACACTCCTTCAACTGACTGAATAATGGACTACGCAATATTCACCCTACCTCAGTGCAATAATCGCAGCCCATGAACCTTGTTTTTATTGTCACATCCTTATATTTTGTACATGTAGTAGTTGGCGTTTGTTTATTTTTGTAGTACCTTTTAGTATTTTAGTAGTATTTCCGTATGTAATATTTTATCTTCTATTTATTGCCAGTATTTTTCAGTATTTTGTGTAATATGTTCATACAGTCTTTTACCCTGTTTGCTGCTAAACAAAAAAACAGAGCTGCTCAACAGAATTACATTGTTCCTGCAACGGCAATAAAGATCTATTCTGTTCTATTCTAAAACTGTAAATGTAATTAGATACTGTGTAATAAAGTCTGTTTTATAGAAATGTTGGTTTAACTTATTACTGTTAACTCAACACTGTTAGTCGCTGTTTAAATAGACAGGAGAAAAAAAGGCATTTACCAAAAAATAAATAAAAAAAACCTCCAGTTGGCAAGTAAGCTTTCATACATGTTAAGAAAACTCAATGCAGCACACATCAAAACCATCTTAACCCCAGACAGCAGTAACTGAAGGATGGACGAGAACAAAAATACTGGAGGAGACATGAAGTAAAACATTAATATTAGTGTTTTCACAGAGAAGTCCAAAGTAAATACATGGGATTTGGGGCTTTCTGGCGCTAAACCCCTTTTTGCCATCAGTGGCATTACAAATTTAACATACATACAGTATTTCCACACTGGCTTCACTGTGGATTAGGATTTCTTCAAATTGCTGATGATGAATTGGCTGACCCAAGGTTAAGATCAATGTGACCTTACAAAATATTTTCAGCAATAGTTCGAGAATTTTCCCATGTGTGTTATCCAAAATCAAAGGTCAACTTATGGTAAGCAAATGTAGCCTAGGTAGATATGGATTACCTTGGGGGACCATGAGGAGTTTCTAGAGAACCATCTACACACACAAACGTACGTATGTGTATGTATATATATGCTTGAATATTGCATCCCAAGAATATGAAAAGCTCCATTCAGCATTTTGTATCCGTGGCTGTTTAAATACTGTAATTAGATCTTATCATGGATTCAAATCAGTGTCTAATGATCATTTCAGGCACAAAAGTCCATACTCATCGACTTACATCCATACCTTCCTTACATTGGCCCACCATTGACTTCAGGATCGATTTTTAACATGTTATTGATTACTTTCAAAGCCCTTCATGACCTGCAGGAGACTATATTTTAGACTTTTTAATCCCATATCAAACCCTGCACAGTCTGAGATCCTGGGGCAGTCTTCTGTGTCCAGGGGCCTCGTGTTAAGACTCGCATGGAATTCATAGTGAAACCTGGCGTACTCTGAAATCCAGAAAAACTTTGAGCGCATATGTTGGAGTACCTGACTCCTCCCTCCCCACGCTAAAATTTAAATATGCAAATGAGTAAACGGGATCTGCAGGTGGGATTCAGTCAGGGATTCTCCACAGCATGATCACATGATGTTGCTGTGGACACAAAGTGAAAGGCTGAAAGAGGCAGGAGAGAAGAGGATGAACTCCACCTTCGTACACAGGTGACTTCGAGCACCCACAAGGTAAATATATGTTTAGTATTTATGTAACTTACACATTTGTTCATTCTATGGGTCATACAATAATCTGATCAGAGCTTAATCATATCGAGAAATCAAAGACTTTGACTGATGTTTAATTACTCATTATTTTCCTAAAGACAATGAGACAAAAGAAGCTGAGATGCAATCCCAGCTTCGTATCACAGACCATGAGATCCCTCCGGTCCACCATACAGCTGATGAAGCCTGTCCTACCGGCATGGGTCCATGCTCACCCAAATCACAGGAGGACATCCAGCAACGTCAAAGAGCACCTAGACCGACATATAAATGTCTTCAGACTTTAATATTACATTAAATGCATTTATCAACCAGTGTATTCTGTGTCCTTGTCTCTTTGTGTGGTTGAAATCACATATTGTTCAGCTGGCAGGATTGGCTTTGATGGGTTCATGGTTGTTCTGGTGGGGGGGTGGGGGTGCTGCTCTTGCACTATAATTGCGTGCCGTTGTGTTCGTTGTTCATCTTTGTATCTCTGATGTGCACATCACTCGGAGGAATGACCTTTTCCACATTATCAACCATTTCCCAGTATCACCTCTATGTGTCACCAAAGGTTCTAAAGCACTACAAACGCGCGTACACCACCTATGGAGTGGGCATGGAGGACTGCACATTTCCACGGTCATTTCACTCTTTGTACATCTGAACATGAGCGTCTAAAAGGGCTTGTGCCGTGTTTTTGGGCATAGGCAACCTTTGTACATGAGGCCCCTGGTGTCTAGTCTGAAAACTGAACGGGTCAAATCTTCACAGTTGGGGCCCAAAACTCTGGGATAACCAGCTCAAGAAAATCTGTCTGAGTCACTGTCTGCATTCAAAAGTCTGCTTAAAATGTCTTTCTAGTAGTAGTAGTAGTAGAAGTATTTTTTTTGATTAAGTACAGGTATATTGCAATCATTGTAGTTCCTGACACTATATTACTATTATGATACCTATTATTCTAGAAAACAAATAAATAATTGGTCTTACCACGTTAAACCTGAGGCACTAACCAGGAGAAAGTTATAACGCATTCTATGGAAGAGTCTGCTAATTTTATCTCCAATTCATTTCCCTTTTATTTTTTTTAGGTACCCATGGCCACTACTTGCTTGCAGCGAGCTGTCAAATAAGTTGACAAAGGGCAGACCTTTGTCCTATTCTCCTGCTGTAAAATACTGATGTCTAAACATCCATGACAACTGTGATATCTGAATGTTTTGCAAAACCACCTTTATTCAGCACTCTGCTTTTCTGTATAAATAGCATCTGTCACTGGATATCTTTTCACTAGAATCTGGACTCATATGCACTTAGTCTAATATTCTTTATTAACCCATAAAGACCCAAGCATTCACTAGCAAACAAAATCATTTACTGATATAAAAAGTTAAATCAATGTTGGTCCATTAATCCTATCAATACATGTAAATATTTAGTGTAAAAGGCAGTTTGTTGTCTTTTCGCGGTCATTTGGATGTTCAGAGGCTCCATCGTGAAGGTGGAAACATTGTCATCTACAACACTGATTCATCAGTAAAACCATTAGTCTGACAAATGATAGTGGATGGAGACACTTATGAGTTATGTTCAGTTAATGATGTATTTTACTGGGAAAAAAAAAAAATCACTTCATCCTCCATTTTCTCTGTTTTTGATACAAAATCCTTCAATTTTAATCTGAGCTTTTATGAACATCTACATGATCAACACAATAGGAAAATACATGATTTTCACTTAAAAATTCAAAATACAGAAGATTATTTAAGAATAAATGTTGATAAATCACTCAAGAAAGGTTAAAAACAAAGAATAATTTATTTGGCAAGTGTCACAAAAGTAGCATTGGGTCTTTATTGGTGAAATTCAATTGATACGAGTCTGCACAAAGATGTAGCCTGTATGTGGAGTGATTGGCAGAGGCAAGCAAATAGCAGGTGGTAATTCAAGTTGTCTCTTTGTGACTGTAGCCCTTTTAAACTGAAATTCTATGTGCAGGAACTCATTTAGTGTGTTGCTTTAATGCAGTGCTTCTCAAATAGTGGGGTGGGGGGGAACGCGTGTGACCCTGGGGAACATGCTTTTATTGTTGTTATACAATAAAGTGTAATTGCACATCCACTACAGTAGTTAGCAGTGGCGCTCTTATTGTCTGAATGTGCACAGGTAGTATGAGCTCTAGTTTAAGTTTTTTTTTGTTTTGTTTTTTTTATGAAGCGCAGTAAACAAACCCTCAAGAGACATGAAACATGAAAAACAAAAAGTTAACAAAGTTATTCTTTGTTGTAAGTTGAACTACATTTCTTTCTTTTTTGTTTTCTTTAATGTTAGTAAGGATACAATGTAATGCAGAAGTGTACAATTTTATAGAAAAAAATATAACTGTAGTCGCAGAGAAGAGTGTGTGGGGGGGACACAAATTGTTTTCTTCTTGCTAGGGGGGGAATAACAAAAAATAATTGAGAAGCTCTTCTTTAATGTAATCCCGGCACCTCACTCATTCCAACACAAAGGGAAAAAAAATAATGTAATGTTTTTATTTTTACATTCATTTTCATGTTTCTATTGAGTGGATCTAGAGTGGAGAGTCTAACATCTGTATTTGTCTTTTACATCTTTTAATCTTATAACTTTTTCTTGCTTTTATTCTTTTGTTTTCCTTTAGCTTATTCACACTATTAGCGTGGTGGATAGAGATGAGCCGCAGTCTGGGCATAAGTTCTACTTCAACCTGGTCTCGGAACCATCCACCAACCGAGACTTCACCCTATGGGATTTCAAAGGTAAGGAGACAAAGGTTATAGAGTATGGACATACTGTATGTGGAGAAGTGGTTCAACACCAGCACTATCAGCATCCTTTTGATTTATGGCCCCATAGTAGAGTCTTACTAATATTCAGTATTATGATGCAGTTCATGAAAATGTATGAGTATAAGATGACCTCCATGTCTTAGAGAGATATTACGAAATGTAAAAAAAAAAAAAAAAGGCTACAAATGTAAAATTTAAGAACATAATACTGAGCAACTTTAGAAAAAAAAAAAGTTGTTTATAAAATTTATGGAAATACTAATAATATAATGCCATAGCTATTTCCTTCAAGTGCCAGATGGCTAATGTTTTTTGACAAAAGACATTTTCCAGTGTTATCAGCCAGAGGATATTCACTCACACGAGACTCTTCTAAAGGTAATACAAAACATTCTATTTTTTTCCCCCTGCAACTAAGTAGGAGCCAGATATTTTTCATTATTTCTGGATAAACACCACCTGTTCCTGTCTTCTAAGCAGAGTAATGCTATTAGAAAGTATTATCTGCCTCTGCACGTCTACTTGCACATAATAATTTTCACAAATTGTGTGTCAAAGTATGCTTGACAGTATAAACAACTTCACGCTAAATTCTTTTTTTCCCACAGTTATTTTATAAGAGTTTTTGTGACGTCATTATCCAAGACCAAAAATATGCAAAAGGTTGCTTACTTAATGCTTTTTTTTTAAACCTTGTTTTTTTTCCCCTCATCCCTTTACAAATGAAACCAACAACTTCCAAAATCTCCTCTAGAGCAGTAATGAACGTTGCTGCTAAGACAGAGTATTTAACTGTGTATCACCTGCATATTTAATTGAACAGAGCATGGTAATCACTGTATTCCCTTGTGATGACTTTGCTCCAGCGGGAAGATGAGTTTTTTTCATGCTTGTCTGTATTTTCGCAAACACGCTTGCAGATTCCTCGTTTAGAGATGTGTACCTAAGTGAATGTGACATGTGGCTAAATAAAGATTGATCTGACACTAGTAAAATGTCAGGGGAGCTGCCCGAGCTGGGGAAATGTCACCATGTGGAGGCAGCAGGGTATGCTGCATTCCCACCCACATGCAGTTGTATAGATGCTCACATAAAGGGTCCTTGTATACCGTCCACACGCACATACTACACAAACACATACTGCACGTACGCACAGAATAGGAATAAGTCTGGTAAAAAGAAAAAATACATCCATCTGGCTTTGTTTTGCTTTCTTTCTTATGCACATACACAATAGCAGTAGCAGAGTTTCATTTTTCACCACTCCCTTTGAAATGATGTGAAATATGATTATTCATATTTCCATCACCTACTCTATGTAGGTGATGGAAATATGAATAATCATATTTAACACTTAGATGTAAATGTTTCACTTCCTTGATGTTCACCTAACAAATTCATGCATACACAGCAATACACACCACATGTTCATATACAGTATATCATTAACGAACAAACACACTGCCACATACCTTGTGATATCTTTTACTAAAACAACACACCCCACGCAGACTTTTTATCTTCCCACTCGTCTTTTTTTTTTCCACTCTGGTGTCTCTCTTCATGGACACATTTGTCAACCTGTCACTTTCAATGTGTCACTTCTTCTTTTCCCCATCATGGCCTCACATTGTGTTCTGTCTCCAAGCCTTGACATACAATGATGAAAAGGATTTTTTTTCCCATGTTACTGAACTCGTTTAAGTTGTTGTTGGCAGCCAACAAAGCAGATCCTCCTCCATTGCAATTATGCAACAAATTGCTGTTATCTCAAATATATCCTGTTGTGTTTAGAAATGTCAAATATTTATTTTTAAAAAAAGCACTTATAATAAATCATATTGCATTCTGCCTTATACCCAAACTCTACTGTTAAATTCATCCTCACCATTCTCATGAAAATGTATTTGTCTGCAGAAAACTGTTATTCTCTAGAAAGTCACCTGTTCCTCAGCAAATATCAGCCAAAGTTAGCAGTGTGCTGGTGTATGGTTAACCATCAGTAATCATTTTAATTCAGTTTTTGGTCAGAGTTCGTAGCGACCAGAAACCAAGCTAAAATAATTGAATGAAGGAATTAATGAATTTAAATGCATTTAGTCAAACACAAAATGAATGCTAATTTTGCTCCACATCTGGGTAAATAGGCCACTGTTTGGGTGCCGGCGGAGCATATTAACAGAAAGGCCAGTAATGTATCAACACTGTGTTAAAGCTGCACACGGTGGCTGAGTCTATATCAAACCACGTTTAAATTTGCTTTTTTTTTTTTTTCAAAGAGGACAGCTGTAGAAGGCAATGCTGCATAAAAGTCAAAAGGACAAACTCAGGGGCGTAACGTTCCCGTAGATAAACAGCAATATGAAGATTGTTCTACATGTGCCAGAGAAGCACTGGGACAACGTGGATAACAGTGATATATGTTCTGGGAGATGGATTGCTTAGTTTCCTCTATACAAGTCTACCCACAAAGCTGCTCTGACTCTATTTGTCAAAGCCTCCTTCCTTATTCTGTGTTGCATTTATCTGTGTCTCTAGGAGAGCGCTCATATATACACTGCTGAAGTTTAATTTCAAACACTCGCCCACTCATTTTTTTTCTCCGTTTTTCTCTCATTTTTAAAAACGTGATAAACATAAGTAGCAAAACAGTTAAATTTCCTGAAGGTACCATTCGCTTGACAATTTTGATGTTTTTTTTTTTTTTTTTTTGCCCTTGAACTGTGCGTTGTGACAGATTACTTATTCAGATCGTATGAAACAAGTGTTGTATTTTTCTGTCAAGTTCTTGTCAATTCTGGGTTTTTTCATATCAAATAACCGTCTTACATTCTCAAGTGTCAAGTCTTGAGAATTATGATTTACCCTGACATTTTAGTACCATCAAATAGGGCTGTGTGATCACTATGTAAGCTTCTCTAATTCCTCTATCAGTGCATTTTGTGACAGATAAGAAAAATCTAAGTAAGGGTAATAACATTGTTTGCTGGATTGAGTATAAAATATTAAGTCAGTTGTGTTTTTCTCTCCCTTACTATGTCTCTGACCCTCAACTGGACACACTCGCACGGCTCATCTAGACAACACAGCTGGCATCCGAACCCAGCGGTCAAGCTTCAACCGCCATGAGCAGAATGTGTACTTCCTGCCTATCCTGGTGGTTGACAATGGACCTCCCTCCCTCAGCTCCACAGGCACCCTGACCATTCATGTCTGCGGCTGTGACACAGGTGAGAGCTACTGTAGGAACTGCACCATTACTAACATTATCATCACTGTCACCCTCTGCATCAGCAACAAGCGCTGTGAAAAGGTCATCTACAAGCCACTGTAGTGGTCAGCACACAGTTCTTATCAGCTTATGTTTGCGGAAAACCAAATAATACAAGACTACAAATCTGTGTTGGAGCCCTCACACCTGTTACAATGCATTATGCTGAGGCACTTTATATAACAACATTTGCTTCATTATGTAAGAACGCCTGCATTTTGCAAACATATGCACATTTTGTAAAAGATTAAAAACCCAAATGCATGTAATAAATATATGTATCGTAAAACAAATTCAGTGCATATTCTATTAAATCTGTACTGCAGTGGTTAAGAGGGTTTTTGCTTTTGTCAGCTCTAGCAGCTGCATTTTGAGGGTCTGTCAAAATATCTTTGTAGTAGTGAGCCCTGCAATAAAGAAACCTTTCATGGTCAGCTTTGGACACTTAGGGTCGATGGTTTCACTATTTTATTGTATGACACTGATCTTTTACTTTATGTAGGTGTTGTAGTTTATATAAAATCAGAGTCATATACAATGCCATTCTAACATTGTGTTTGCAATGTAATATTCCAAAGATGTTAAATTTAGTTTAAGTGTCTTGAAATGTAATATTTTAAGTAATTGATCTTTACAGTTAAAAATAGCACATGTGGACAGATCACAACATCAGTTTAGATTGGCTTTTACATAATTCACAATTACATTTATCATAAAACAGTACAGCTTTTATTTTTTAAATAACCACTGTAATATACTACTACATAAAGCGTGAACATTTATTGTAATTTGCATTCAGATTGCATTTTCTGCAGATTTCTACTAAAATGTGCATTACTACAATGTTGAAGTGAAACATTTTGTCATCATGTAAAGTTTAGTTTATTGTTTCAGGCACTTAAATGTCAATTTCAAACTGTATGTATTATATTTGTTTAACAACTTAGCCATAACTGATGTTAAATTTGATGCAATACTTGTATGATGTAATACATTCTTTTGTTCTCTGATGTAGAGGGAGCCATCCAGTCATGCAATGCTACAGCCTATGTAATGAGTGCTGCTCTCAGCCCTGGGGCACTTATTGCACTACTGGTGTGCATGCTCATCCTCATAGGTAAGCAGATGGATGTATGTATTGATGGATGGATGAGGGGATAAATGGATGATGGATGACTAGACGAATGGATAAGCACAATTCATTAGTATTGCTTTTCTGGGGTCACTGCTGAGTTCAAGTACTCCAGTAGGACCTCCTAGAGCATTAGGTTCAATAGTGGGATGCACTACTAAGAAGGAGAGACTGATGGCTTTGCCTGAAGACACAACTCTATGGCTTTCACTCATGGAAATGTAACCAAGTTTGTTTTAGAACTTATTCATATTTCAACACTGGAATTGCATGTGCACTGGTAGGGAAACGGAACAAAATGACCCAAAAACATAATCAATTTTTCATTTTTCTTTCATGAGTATGTTTCCGATTGGATATTTTCTTGCAGCTTTCATGAGGAGAGAGCACTTGTTTAAGCTAGGTGATGCCCATCTTTATGAATGATATCACGCCACTTTGATCTTTGGAACACAGATGGAGATGGAATGAATGGAGAAAAGTGGAAGGGGGGGTTTTAGAGAGCAAACAGACAAAAGAGCTGCCTCAGCACTTGTGTCCCCTTAGAACAGCAGACTTTAAATAGGCAAGGCTTTCCAGACATTCTTGGATTTTTATACACAAGCCTATATACACATACACACACACATGTGCACGCGTACCCTCTCAGAGACTGAAGAGGTTTTGTATTGTCACATCTGAAAATTTTATGAGTTAGCTTTTCGTTCTACCCCCACTGTATGTCTTAGAATCCCACTGCAGTGACAGCAAGAAACGACAATGCTGTCATGGTGTTTTGTCTCCCCCGCTAGTGCCTCTACATGTTTTACATCGTGCAGGCAGTGAATGATGGATGATCTGACACCAGCTAGCGTTAACTGTGACTAACATTGCTATCTATTTCTTTTCATAGCTTTCCTAATGAGTGTTGTTAAAACTCAGCATCCATTAACCCTGCCATCTACTGGAGTGAATTTCAAAGCAGAGCATCATTTATTCATTGTGGTTTTAAAAGCCTCAACAAAAATATGTTATATACAAATCTGAGGCAACCTCCACTGGCTATAAAAATCTGTTTGAGTATCATTTGGTATTCTGGTCTAGATGATGTCTCTTGAAAGGCCTGTGTTGAAAAGATCTCTCTGTCCTAGCAAGGAATGTTAAACTCAGAAAAAGCAGTATGGATAAGCCGGTGATGTTTTTTTTTTTTTTTTTTTTAAGTGAAACCTTCAAGTTTTGAGGCATTTGTTTCAATTCTACATAGAAGTTTCAAAGCTGTGGTACATAACTTTACGTTTCACATGTTACACGTTTACTGATTGCTGTGGTCAACCTTTTGAAAATATGATAAACAAAAGAAAAGAAATTGAGCTAATTCGATTCAGTTCGGTAATAACATATTCTACCTTCCTTAAAACACGTAAACTATGATAAAATTTAAAAGCCATAAAAATACATTTAAAGTATATTTAAAGCAGTGTAAGACACATTTTTCTTCAAATTTTTTAACTTGAGTGAGAGCCTAATTATCACTTCCATCCATTAGTCTTTTCATGGTTACGCACTTAAATCACTTCCCTTATGTGTAGGTTTATCATGTATGCGTCACAAGCCTTCAGGGTATAGCCAAGCCTTTACTGCTCACTTGCTCCTTACAGTCTGTGTATGATAAGCATACAAATGACATATTCCAAAAATACCATGAAACTGATGTTTTAGTATTGTTTTTCACAATGACACACCTCGTATTATAAAATGACAATTGCCTTTCGGTAATTCCTTCCATTTGTTCTGGTCCGGTAGCAGACACAGTTTCATTGCTGGTTGTCTCCAGGTTTGTTGCTCCTGCATCTGTACAGAATTCCCATTCCCATAAAGTACTTTGCGACAAAATTTCCGAAAAGCTCCAAGTGATGTATCGGTTTGGTATGTAAACTTAAACTGCTTTCGATCGAGTCATCTTCAAAGTTGTTCACCATGAGAGAAGTGATTTAGGGTGTGGAAGCACATTATTAGGCTATCACTCAGGTTTAAAAATGTGAAGAATTTGTGACTACTTTAAGGCAGTTTCAATTGTATAACAACTTGAAACTTGAAAGTGACTGTCTAACTTTTACTAAGAATTAAATAAAGTCACAGTCTATGGTGAAAGAAAATATTGGTAAGTTTCCAGCACTGAAAGGCATTCTTGTCAAACAACATGGCCTCCCGCCTTGGTGTGGTCAGCTGGTCACAGTCAGACATTGGCAGACTTGCGTTGCTCAGAGCAGTGGGTAGTGATGTGACAGGCAGATAAGGGGCTGTGCACAGTCGAACAGCACCACTCAACAACACTCAAAATGTGAGTGCATACTGCCAAATGAATGGAGCCAGTCTAGATGCAGAGCAGCTCTACTATTGCACTCAGATTCATCCCAACAGCTTTGCCAACCCATGTTGTCCAGACATACACTAAAATAAGACATTTCTGTATTTGGTTAATCCAACAGATCACAACGATTCTATTAAAATATATATGTGAATGTAACCACCAATATTTAGAATGGGACTTGTCATTTTATACATAATTCAGCTACAGTTATTTAACAGCAACACAACACGTTGCTCCACAACACGAGTAACTGTTACTAATTAGCAGAAAATAGAATGAAAATATTTGATTAAAACACCAAAAGACAGGAGATTCTTGATTCTTCTTCTGTAAGTCATCATGAAGACAGCAAAATGTGAGAACTGCAGGGGGCTGGAATCAATGGGATGAGCAGTCTGTTCACAACTATCATGTGGTGTGAATAACAGACAAGAACAGGGCAAGTGGCAGCAGTCTTATCTTATCATCTTACACAAAGCATGGCACTATCCCCTTCCAACATTCTATACTATGTGCACCCACATGAATTCTGTTCTTTATAAATTAAATTATTCTGTTATACAAGTGGTGGGCCATTAGGGCCAGCAAAGCCTTCTGTGTTGACCTAAACCTCATCAGAAATACTGACCTACATTTACAACCTAAAGTCTAATATTTGTTGCATGGAAGTGTATTAATTTATTCCCAACTGATGATTCACTTCATTTCTTGGTGTTTCTGTACTGCTTCCAGTATGTGGATGTAACATAATTTGTCTAATTAGATTTCAGTCTCTATGTGTTGGGTTTATCTAATCAGCCCTGGGCCTTCAGAATGAGTAGTTGAAGGCCCGCTGTAACTTCAACTGTACAGCATCTGAACTGTTTCTTCAGTTTCACCTCACAGGGATAGCTATCTGGCCCCCAGTGTTGTCAGCATTTATCCTTCCTCTGATTGGATGGTAAGAGCAAAACTTTTTTGCTTTGCCAGTATTTTTCTACTGTATATTTTGCAATTTTAATACTTTTTGATTCATACCAATAACTGTAATGAATTGAACTGGATTTGAGGTAGAAAATACATTTTCAAGGTGGACCTTTCCAGAAAAGTGAGACATCATGAGGAGAGATCGGACAACCCTGACACTAGCTATCTAGTCAGGTGGACAATCTCTGCCCTCAAGAGAATAGAAACTTATTCCAGGAATACATCTAGACAGAGCCTTGGCCTTCATGACCATACAAGAATGGCTCACCGACGGTACTGAAACACGCAGTTCACCTCGATGACAGAGGCATTTAAGTTTTCCTGAACAAAGAAAGGAGGTTGGAGTTCATGTATAAATGACAATCTCTGGTGTGTAGGCTATGATTTTTTTTAGCGCCCCTTTGCTCTTCATCTTTAACAGGGGTAGCTACCATGGGTCCTTGTAAATTATGTAATCTTTTACAATATTAACTTTTTTTTAAAACTAAGTTTTATTTTGTTTTCTGTAGTGCATTTAGTAATATGCAAGTTAATATATCATTAAAATATATTTACATTTTAAGTGAGTTCTTTATACATTGTAAACACTTTAACTCTGCTACCTACAATGTACAATGACACACTCACACACAATTTATGTGAAAAACTACTCAAGATTAATAATCAATGAATAACCACAAAATCATTTTCACATTCAAAATGTCTTTTTACATTCACCAGAAATATATGTCAACACACAATCCCTCTAAATTCTTTCAAAATCACAATATCTAAAGCCATCAATAATAAGTTATAAACCCAAATATTCATGTTTCAGGCCATCAGGTATGATGCAGGATAAAACCTAATAACCTCTTCAACCACACGACAATAAAATAAAACGGTACCTGAATCACAAGCTCCGGAGAAAAGTTAATCCGTATTGTCCAGGGTAAAGGAATCCAGAAAGTGATGAGGAACAATCCTCCAGTCCGTGGCTATCATCCCTGTATCATTCAGTGCACATTGTTGGGCTCAGTCCTCCGTGTTCATCCGCGGTTGGCCGTTAGCGAACGTGCTAGCTCAGTCCGCACAAAACTAGCTAGCTACATTTAGCTAACTCACTGGGTTCACTATCTGTGTTTTTCATTTCGACTTCTACTCAATGTACAATGAAAACACAGAGTCTCTCACAATTATAGTAACTTTTAGTGATCTGTATGACCACTTACATGCACTAAAATTGGTGTTCTTTTTTCTGAACCTCGCGCTCGACGCCATCTTCGTCTTCTTTTCTCCTCCACTTCCTACTTCCTGTTACCCTTGACCCCGAACTACATTCTCCTAGTTCATAATACACATAACGTAAAATATACATTTTCGTTACTTTTTAACAAAACATAACAAAAACATTTTTCACAGCCTTTCCATCTTATTAATAGTATTATTTTTAACAGAGTATTTTAATAAACAATTTTGTATTCAACATCCTAAATAATACAATGCATGAACTCACAACAAATGATATGCCTTGTGACATAGAAATTAACTTTTTTTAATACTACCACATTGAATTGGTTTTAATTTTCAACTCTATGTATTCTACTTATGAACTTATTGTATTTATGCTATTTATTTTTTTGACATTTTTAACACACACACACCAATCATGTAATTTCCATTGGTTACATTTTTAAGTTAAATATTGAAGTGCTCCAGGTGATGTACATTGCACAGTTGCTGTTGAAGTGTAGAGGTTTGGCTTGCTGTAGTAACAATGGTATTCACACTCAATACACCAAATGCCCACATCTTATTATTTTGTGTTTTTTATACAGTGTTGATGGTTTCTATAATTGTAACACCATAGTGGTGGTATTAAGAGGTGGATTAAGTTGAGTAAGTCCCCACTGAAGACCCAAATACCAAAGGCATGTCCCCCCCAACTGTGTTATATCCACTCAACATGCACGAACACACATAGAAACCACCTAACCAGCCCACCAACATTCTCATTCTCCAGAGGCTGGACCACCTCTATTACATCAATTGTTGGATGATGAGAAAAATGAAAACAAATTTCTGCCTAATTACCTTACAAACAAACAGTCCCTCCATCAGTTCATTTATAGGCCTGATGTGATGAATCCATTCCACTGCGTCGCAGCATCTGCATGCATCCATTCCAATTACCTCCCATCTGCTTGTGATGAACTCCTGGGTGGGGGCAACCAGCGCAGCCCAAGGGTAAATTAACCGTCTTGTCAGGAACGCTTATCACAACATCTGTACACATGGGGACCAGCTTTGTATGCAAAGGAGGCAGCTTTACACAGGTACATATGGTTTCTACAGAGCTGTTTTCTGTACACAGTGTATTAACATTGCCTGTGGCTAATCCCTAAGTTAAATGGTCTTCAATGGACAACATAGATGCATGTGTTCACTGTACTTAACAAACACCGACATGTTATCAATGATAAATGCTACAACAGAAATTAGTTTATCAGACATGTGCTTTAAACTGGACCTGCCACGTGATGCTTCTTCACAAGTATTTACTGAAAAGGATCTCACCTGAATGTGCAAAGGAGTTCATAATGCTACGTTTTCTGCCTGCTATTATGTTTCTCATTAGTGGAAATTTATAGTAATTGTCTTAGAGCTTGTTTAGCATGCAAGGCAGTGTGCATCGCAATTTACCACAAACCCTGACTGTTTCCTCAACCCCATGGCAATTAATTCTCCCCATTCATGGAAGAGAAGGATAAACACAATAGTTATAGACACCGCTTCCCCAGTGGAGCCTAGCAAACAATATAAGAGAAAAACGAATGTACATTATCAGTTAGAGATACTGTATTAAATCCCCATTCAAGATCAGCAAAGCTCTTTGGGCAGGAAACACAAGAAGCATTTTCACTCCTCAAGACATATTTTTTAGCCATTTATGCCAAATGAAGACAATTACAGCAGTAGAAATGAGTTACTTGCACAGATTATATGCTTGAAACTGATGGTTATTGCACTTTGCACAGAAAATAATACAGAAAAGAAAGGAAAGTAAGACTGAAACATGGTATTTTATAGTCACAGCCTGGCTCACAAGGTCAATTTGAAACAGTGAATTTGTCTAAGGGCTTTTTTTCCCCTGTGTACTAAAATACAGTGTGAGCTTGAACATTGGTGATTTCTTTTCCATTCTATTTTATATCATATCTTAATTTTACATGGATGTATCAGTGGGTTCAGATCATCAAACATTGTGCCATCCCAAGCAACTCAGGGCTCATAATCGATCGCCTTGTCATCCCGGTGGTATTGTACTGTTTAAGGGAACACACTGTTTGTTTACAGAGGATGCAAGGTGCTGAGCAGTTAATAATTAATCTAAATGTGATATGTCCCTTTGCTGGTTTTCCTTTAGTGTAATTCACCGTTGTTCCTAATAAAAAGACAAATTAGAGTTTCTGTTGAGTCCATGGAGGACTGGCCAAAGGATATTGTCAATCAAAAGTCAAAAGAAAGTGAAAATATTTTTATCCATCCATCTGTTGTTGTGTGCGCAACCCACTTCTTCACACGTTTTTTCATAACCAATAGTTACAAATTCTCACATGAAAATTAAAAGGATATTCTTAACTTTATTTTTTTAAATAATGCGAGCCAACTCTTTAATCTTGGTAAGCCTTGCAACGCATAAAAGCAAGTAATAACATCTTCTGGAAAAATTACAGGTTCTTCTGATGTGTTAGAGGAGCAATAAATAGATTCACTGGTTGTTTCTCCGAACAAGAAAAGTACAGCAAACTCCTCCTAAACTATAGATGTACTGGGTCTGACATGTATAATTATTGACCTCCCAGACATTAATGCCCACCCTGGTCTGTTGTCAACCCTAAGTCTTGCAATCAGGCCTGTAACTCAAAAACAACAGTAGACATAGACTTTTATACGCAATATAAGTCACTTTTCCATCATCCTCTGAGATGAGATTTTATCATTTTTTTAAGAGATTATTCACCATTATTAACAATTTCTCAGAAATTATTATTGTTGCACAAGTCTATGTATCAACATGATCAATTTTTGCCACAACTGTGAACATAGTTTCTTTTATACTGTATCTTTGTCATATTTGATGGTGCATCTGACATATTCTTTGCATGTATTCCAAACATAGTGGAATTAGTGAATGTGATCTAAAAGGGAGAGGGTCTTCAAACCCTGACTGTGTTGTTATAAATGGTATTTTACACTTGTAATCATCGTAACATGCTATTTACATATATATAAGTACATCTGTCTTGTTCTCATTCTTCTGTGCATATCAATTATTACATTGAAAAAAGGGGCAGATTGCTGTTTATGCATGAAAACATTACAAATTGACTTGTTCCTTATGTTTTTCGTACACACAAGTGACTATATTTCATTCATAACTCACTGTAATATATTTTTGTCATCATTTCTGAAGATGACATTTGAAGTCTAAGACAAATCTGGAGGGGGTTTCCGAGGGAGGTGAAGCCCTGAGGTAGATGTGTGTGCTAGTGTGACTTATCTGATCACAAATGTGGGCAGTAATTAAAATAACTTAGTAGAAATTAAATCCTTATTGATTTATCTGTGCGTACAACCTTTGTTTTCCTCCCGTCCTATTAGTCTATAATGTCATCCATCTTAATCTCCCCCTTTTGCTTTTTTCAAATACAGACTTAATTCCATGGCATTTTTTCATTTTGTAGGTGGTTGCCTCTGGTTTTAACTGTGATGGGACCTCAAAGTCTTAGTTTCACTGAATGTGAATGAGTATTGATGTACAGATTGGTCTCCATTAAGCCTTTTTGAATCATATTTCTGGGCAAGGCAATCAGGACTGTGAAAAATCAATGCTCATGCATTTGAAATGTAAAACTTGATAATATATTATCTTCCCTATACTGTGTCTTTGCCCTGAGAGGTAAAACCAAAGTTGCAATGGAAGTAGTTAGAAACTTTCCCAGAAGAAATATTACAAATCCAACATGAACTGTTCATGGTTAATGTGTTGAACATATGTAGCGTCACCGTCTGAACCCTTAAAGACCCAAACAGCCAAAATGGACCAAAACCATCCACTGATCTGAAATGTTCAATAACTTCTTATCCACAAATCCTATCAATACATGTAAATACTTCAGGTAAAATGCAGGTTGTCATCTTTTCATGGTCATCAGATATGATCAGGTATGATTTGATTGCTCCATAGTTGCTGTGAAAACACTGTAATTTTCTACATTGATTCACCAGTAAAACCCATGGAATTTAATCAATGACAGTGGATGGACACACTTGTTTGTATGTTCAGTTATTGGTATATTTACTGAAAACATCACTTTTTCTTGAGTTTCTTCTGTTTGTGAGTTAATAACCCTTAACTTTAATCTGAGCTAAAATGAACATCTAAATGATCAGTGAATTAAATACAGGAAAATACTTGATAGTCACTGAAAAAACAAACAAACACAAAATGCAGAAGATAATATTGTAAGAACTGTTGATAAATCACTAAAGAAAAGTTAAACATGGGGGGGGGGGGGGGG
>JAPSES010000211.1:3859614-3870981 GCA_029822895.1 Maxillicosta whitleyi
CTACATTCTGTATCATAATGACACAGTCCACAGACTGACATTGTGTGAGTACTTGTACTTTTATACTTTAAAGTACACTTGAAAGTAAGTACTTAGTACTTTTACTTAAGTAAATATTTTGCAGGGTACAGTCAGTACTTCCTCCCTTCCTGATCGTTACCATATCATTGCAGGAAAATGGGTTAAAATGAACATATACATTTAATTTCATTCTTTTTCATTCAAATACAACAAGAAAATACAGAACATATTTTATGTGCACAGTCTAAAAAGATACACAAAAAGCTGGATTAAGGTTCAAGTCACTGTTTAGAGTGACCTCTGTCCCCATGACAAAAAGCAACACAAACAGTTAGAAACATCTCACGTCTTGAATGAAACTGGGTATAAAACATCAAAAAAATTAATGCAATAAATCTCATATTGTCCAAACAAAAAGGTTAAACAAAGAGCAAAGGGAGGTCACACTGAACGGTTCCACTGCAGTTTATACAGGCAGTTTTATTTTTGAAACTTTTGTTCTTACTGCAGTGCATACTTCCCATATATCTAGATTGTACCTTAATATGGAGACTGAGAAATGCATGTGTGCTTTCTAGAACTTTATTAAACCAACAAACCTAATGTTGGCCTGGGACTTTTGCACAATACTGTGTGATTTATATTGCTTGCTCTTGGAAAACACACATCTGTGTTTCAAAAACTCAGTGAAAAGTAATATTGTAGCCACTCAAAATAAAAATAAATAAATAAATAAACCAAGCAAGGATAACTCCCCAGAAGCGAAAGAGGGTCTGCTTTGATAGTTCATGCAAATCACATTTTTGAATTAATATTGTTGAAAAACAAAGAAGAAAAAATATGCAAATTGCACATTGTGCCACAGAGTGTTTTAAAGATAAGAGCATATGTCTTAAGAGCTCCATAAGGACACTAGATGCCATTTACATCTGTTGAGACGAGATGCATGACAGCCTGGAGTTTGGCCTGGGCTTAATTACAACATGTGTGAACGGGGCTGTGAATTAATATGCCAACTGCATGTGTGCATGTGTGATATCTGTGTGGAGTTCAGTAAATGATCAAATATTGTCATTGTAAATAATAAATATTTGGTTTTGATTATCTATTTAGTTTCTCACAACATTAGCAGAGTAAAAAACATTCATTGCATGGACATAGACATTGAATGGCTACACACACACACACACACACATACATAATGGGGATCACCAGTTCCTTACATACAATACGGGGACACCACTTTCCTGTGGGCCTACAAATACCAAAAAAAAAATTAGATATATAATAAAAAAAAAAAAATATGAACATCACTAGTTATACGCACACACACATTGCAAAAACTGTCACATGTGGTCCATACCCTGAAATTCACACAGATTCAGATATAGTTCTAGTCATTTTAGACATGTTTCAGTGCTAAGTTTTTGTGGGGACGCATTTTTTTGTCCCCATAAATTCTTGTGTCCCCAGGATGAGACTGTGTATTCATACTTGTGTATTCATACCCCACACAATATAGTTTTACAAACAAACACACACACACACACACACACACACACACACACACACACACACACACACACACACCTGTAGAGATGATACTATGCACACAAACACACCAGGGATGTTCCAGGCTTTACTATCACTTCCTCATAGGAAGTGCTCCAGGTGTTATAATTTTCACTCTTGTTTTATAGCAGAAGAGACACATGTTGGAAGTGATTTTCTCAAAAGCTTTTTTCCCCCACTTATTACACCATCTGCCATTGCAAGAAATTCTGAAATCTTTGAGAGGAACACGGGGAACAGGAGGCACAGACTGCACTCTTCCAGTTTTATGTCGGAAAAAAATGGGATTTTCCACAAACCCGGCTCTTTAAAATGTAGCGGAGGAGCCAAACGATGCTGCCAATCTTTTAACTGATGTCCCCGCTTGTTCATTATAACTACTGTGTACTATTTAAAAATATTCATCTAAGCGATTCACTGCTGCTGAAATCCATGTGTCATATGTTTCTTAACCAAGCCGCAGCACATCACTTTGTAACTTTTAAGGTTGAGATCTAAGCAGTGTGTGTTTGTGTGTACGTAAGTGTTTGCCAATATGGGATTCGGAAGGATAAGCTTTATGTTACTATAGACGACAAGCTTTGTGCACAGTACGCAAGTCACATACTGACCCAGGAGAATGTGGCAAGGATGAATGACTGTGATAATTTGTCTCTAACAAGAAGGCAGTTCCTTTTGACTAGAATGAAGCCAGGGGATGAAAATGTATTAAGTAAATTAATTGAATGAAAAGACCCCCAAAAACACAGGATTGAGCAATGTGTATGGAGGCCTTCCTGTGGGAAGATGTATCAAGAAAACAAGGGAGAGAAAAACTCATTTTCTCTCAATTATGTATCAGGTTATTGTTCCATGAACAATTGTAAAAAACACTGGGAGCTTGGGACTCACTTGAACGAGGAATCTCATCAAATTCAACCTATTTTGTTTTCTGAAGTCATTATTCAGCTTATTCATATCACTCCTGCTCTTCATTTTTTTTGGGGTGACAGACAAAATGTTGTATTAAACAGTAGCTTTGTTATGTTAACTGAGGTAAGTCTTTCCACTTTACTAGATTGCATTGATTTTATGGTAGACACGCTACCTAAAAAGAAAGGAATTATGTTAGCAACTGTGAATATTTTAATTAACAATTTACATGCATGTTATAAGCAATTACTAATTAGAACTCCATATTGTAAATTACCTCCATGCATCCTCATTATCAATGGTGTTCCTAGAGTGATTTACTCCCTGGGTGAAAGCCCCTGTTGGCGCCACCCCCCGACCAAACCCTAACATCCGTCCACCACCCAAAAAACAAACAAGACTGTTGTCCATACAAACTTGATTCACAACAAATAGTTTCAAAAACAAATGTACATTTTAATGAGTAAAATATATAAACAATAATTACAAAAAAAAGTTTTTGAATATAAAAAAAAAAGACCAAGGGCGTAATTATTTCATATTACAGCCATGTAGGCCTACAGCTACAGCTAGAGAGGAAATGTGCACTCCAGCACCCCCTGGTGGTCACAGTATTGCAATATAATATATATATATATATATATATATATTTTTTTGCTTCGCCTCCGTGGCAATTGCCCCTATGGCCCCCTGTCAAAGAACGCCCCTGCTCATTACTGTGGAAATATGGCTGCTGTTGTCAAATGTGTGATCTTCATCCATACCATTTATTTATGGTAATAATAACCAATGTAAAATAATATCATTAAAATGGAATTGAGCTGATATCAAAGTAAGGACATGTTTCACTTCCACATTTGCTTGAATCATTAAACATAATATTAAAAATCTAGTGAGAGATCTGTTGCGTTGTGTGTATTCACTGTAGGAATGGGCCTGTGCTTCGGTCCCTCCCTACAGAGTAGAAAACAGAATTAAACAACGGTGAACAAATATTAAAATGTAAAAATAATCGCAGAAATTGGGCTGCATTAGACTACATCCGAGTTTGAGAAACTGCCTCAAGCCACAACAACATGCCCAGAAAAAATACATCTAGTTGTCTGTTTTCACCTATTAAATACGCTTGTATTTCCAGACATTTATTGTGTACTCCAGTGTTTTTAGCGGCGTATTATTGTGTGCTCCAGTGTTTTTAGCAGAGATAAATAAGCTTCCCCTGTCATGCTAGACACAGACATAATGATTCCAATTGTCTCCTCAAGACTCACTTAATCACTGTAACATCTCATCTGGCCATTTTCAGCCAAGTATTTGCGTATCATGTTATTGTTTATGCACTCCTGCAACACTCTCCATACTTTTTCATTTTCTCCCCTGAACGACCATCTGACATGAATCTCATTAACGCTAAGGCAGTGCAGTACAGAGAGGCCGAAATATCACCACTGAGCTATATTATTATAATTTTTCAATCACTGTGAAGATTGATATGTTGGTGGGTAAAGCTCTTTCTCACTCACACTCTCCTTCTCATTCTCCCCTCTCGGTCTGACTGACTCCTTGGGCCCATGAAGAGGCTGGGTGGCCCCTCATTAAGCACATTCTGGATTACAGCTCCTGGCCAGGGCTATTTCCAACAACATGCTAGTGCATTGTAATGAGCCTCTCTGTGTGCTGCGCAAACACACTCAATCTCCCACTTTAATCACCGAGGAGGAGATAGGCTACTCCTGGAGCCCTCCACAGGAGCAGTGAAAGGAAAGGGGGATTTGCAAGTTCCTCCATTCTCTGATGGCACATAATCTCCTTGGGAGATGAGTGTTCTGTCTCAGAGCTCTGATTGACATGTCTAGCATTAAGATGGAGAGAGTCAGGAGCAAAAGCTGTGAGACATGCCATAACTAGGAAAGATGAGGCTGAAATGGTTCAGGGGGTGAACAGTGATCCTTCAGCTGTCTGGTCATTCTGTCAGCGTGTAGCTGCAGGTCATCTATATGTCAAACAGCTAAAGGGACCATTCCGAACACCACATGTAGTTTGCATGTTATTTTCTGCATTCTCTGCATCCATTATATTTGCATAGTTTTTCTTTTATATGATTATTATAAAGAACGGTGATTCCAGTGTAGCTTAAAGCAATACAACAAGTCTGAGTCCTTCATCACTTCAACAACAAAATCAGCTTAGTATTTAATAATATTCAAGTCTAGGACCATGAAATCATGCAGTCTTTTCTTGTTTTCTCCTTCACGTTGCCACTCACATTCACTGCTGTGTTTGATATTTCCCCTAAGAGAATTGTATACAATTTCAGTCATGATTAAGAACTATAACATATCCAGTTTGGTGTCCAAATCAGGCTCTTGTTTTTAAGTGACCCTCCAATGTTTTGTTTTTGTTAAGCCAGAAAAGCATTGCCGTCTGATAAAGTGTATTCAATAAAGTCAATCATTATGCTTCTCTTATAGTTGAAGGAATGTGGAGAAGGGCAAATCCAATCCTGCCTCGAGCAGTAAAAGGGTGCGGCATGACACTGCAAGTAGTTTCCACAAATTAAAGAGTCTTTCTTGTATAAATTATAGATAATACTCTTTACACTATAGCTTATTTACATAATAGTTCAAAGGCTGTAAGTCACCAGGGCAGGTTTTGCCCAGAGATATAATGTAAATTGATGGTTCTTACTTTTACGATACTCTGGGTCCCAAATGTAATGACATCGAGGAGATCTATGGAGAACTCTTTACCTCTGGGATTCCACTCCAACTAAAATGTTGCTTTGAAATTTGCTCTATAAAGGGATGGCTTTCTCTTTGGACTCCTAATGATGAGAATTTTAACAGTGACTTACATGGGAAAAAAGTGCTGTTCTGCTCACCTTGCTTTGATTTAAAGGCCTTGTTTGGGGGTTAGTGAAACAGAACGCGTCTGATTTTAGTGAAAAGCATTTATTTTCTTTCACTGCAAACGAGGACCTGTTGCTGTCGGTGAAAGGTCGAAGTGGGAAACGTAGCAGTAGTGACTGATGTGTAAGTGTGCATAGTATATACAGCAATAAGCAAAAAAGATCACCTTGCCTCTTGTATCGTGTGAGCTTCAGTGACAGTTTATCCAGCTGGCAGTGCCATACAGCAGCTTATGCTATGGCTATTATTCATCACTCTGATATATCTGTGGTGATGCAAGTTGATGTCGCCATAACTCTAGTCTTACTGGCACAATATTTGGTGGAATAATTCATGTTTCCATAAAAATGTGGCTGGCGGATATGAATCGGGAAGAGTTATTGTAGTTTTATTAAAACTGTAAATCCAACTACTCTCCCATAAGTACAGATGAAGAAATATGGGTGGGAGGTGAGAAAAGAATGAGAACAGGAACATGTTCATGTCCGTTGCCAGTTTACTCTTCAGTTGACGGCTGCATTTGAGTTCATTTACAGCTTGTTATGATACGGCTGAGGGCTGCGGGGTTTGTGTGTTGAGAGGAGGCCAATATAATCTGTCTTTCAAACAGGGAATGACATGGGGAGGGGAGCGAAGCAGAGCAAGCAAAAGCAGGTATGCAGCCTCCCTAACTGGTCGCTGTATTACATTCCACACAGGCACCACTGGTGATGGATTGACGCCAGCTGGAGAGAGGCAGTCCTGAATCAATTAAGGTAAGTTCATGAAATTGAGCAGAGTTAAAACCTGGGGGGTTGTCTTATTTATTTATTTTTTTTTCTGGGTAATTTGATCAAACCTGTGTTCAACTGCAAAACGCACGACCCAATAATGGGCAATAATGGATTACAATTGCATTAGTTTGTGGTGACACAAAAATATTCATCCCAAAGGTTATTATTCTGACCTATTATGAATTTCTAGTGTATTATTAAAATTCACTAGACCCTGAAGACACCCCGTTATATTTACTTGCTCAGTAATGATAATGTGAATAATGATGGGAGTGGTGTAAAACATAACAACAGGAATGGAGCAGATTCTCACAGCTCGGTTCCACTCACTCTCACTTCTGTTCCCTTTGCCCTCCGATCAGAAGATAACATTTTGATTGACATTTACAAAGGTCATCGGTTAATAATCAGTAACTCTTCACCTTTAATTACGCATCAGTAGTATAATGTACATGCTTACTTGCTCAAGACCCCGATCGGTTCGACAACATTTCTTATGCAAATTGGGCGACAATTATCTTCCACATCAATGATCGAGGAGGCAGGACTTGTTTGTTCCTAACGACATTGTTTGCGTTATTGAGCGTGTCATTATATCCTTCCCCGTAAGGATGCTGTCGGGGTGAACGCGCTTTCATCACCTTTGTACCTCCTGCCCTATACAATGTTGAAAAGAACAAACCCACTGGAAACTCAGCCTAAGTGCCAAACAGGGGAGGGCAGACACGTGTATTAAACTAACATGAAGTGTGAATGTTTCCCTGGCAGCATATTTACATCCACATATCTTGAGATTAAAGCTGCACAATATTGGGAAAAACTGACATTGATTTTTTTTTTTAACCCTGCAATATATATTCCAATATGAAAAAATACTCATGACTGTATAATAGCTGTGCGGCGTCAACATAAATGGTCAAATTAATTAGATGTGTTAGCTCATTGTGGCAACAGTTGCAAGGCAGTGTCAAGGCAGAACATGTGTTTACATGTTGTTGTGTAGCGGTTGCACTTCTGCGTTGTATAATTTATCACAGGATCCAAACCAGTTCCAACAACCAAGGATTTATTCACTGGTAGAATTCTGGTCGAATTATACGTCACTCTCATCAGTCAGTTTCGACATTAATTTCTATACAGGTCGACAGCACAGCAGAACTGTTCTATTTCAACATGAATATTAAAACAATTACAATACATACCTGGTAGAATTACACATCACTCTCATCAGTCAGTCTCGACATTAATTTCTATACTGCAAGTCAAAATAAAATGGGGACGCTAGCTAACAACACGTGTGTCATACATGAACAACTAAACACAGTCACACAAAAGAAAAAAAAAAATCCTTTTTACACATTAACATGGTTATTCAATACAGAGCCAAACATTATGCAAATACAATAAAGCAAAACATCCACTCAAGTACGAAACTAAGATAAAGAATATAAAATAGGAACAAGATGAGGACAAGTCCAACTACCAGGTCGACAGCACAGCAGAACTGTTAGTCTCCCTAGGTTGGATGACCTCGGTCAACAGGGGTGCTGCGTTCAATGACCTCAACATAATGTCGTAATAACCATAATACATCATAGTTGTAGCAAGTGGAGTCACTAACTATATTAATTCCATTACACTTGCAGCCGAAAATAATTCCAGATAACTGACGTCTTCATTTACGGTAATTTCCCCAGTTTGTTGCTCATTTTTCAATATTGTTACCAGCCATTTTGATTGGTGGATTGCTGCGTGCTGTTTTTGTCAGGTACTCTTGAAATTAGATGAGAACGCAATGAGTTTATTTGCCTCCCACATTGCAGAACCTGCAGCGTGACTATTGCGCACATCTACGTTTCGATGTTGATCAATTCTACTTGAGATGATGTTATTTCTGGATATCACAATTAGTTATAAGAAATAAGACTCCTGACACCTAAAGATATGGAAATAATTAACTGTACAAGTATACATTATGCAATGCACAACAATAAGGCATAATTTACACTTTTTCTTCCCGCAGGAGATTCACTTATACTCTATCACATCTGCATCATGAAAAAGTCAAACTACAAATCAGGTGTAGGGCTAATTAGTTCTATTATACTTACTGCTTGCACTGTAATTTGAGGTGATATAGTTTGATGTGCAATACAGTGCCAGTCATTACTGCATTACTTTTGGGCTGTGGTTGAAAAGGTGTATGTTAATTTGAATGCCATTATGAAAGCTTCACATAGATTTATGGACAATTACACAGTGTGGTTTGAAGGAAGTGAAGCTGCTGCACTGTTACTGATTGGCGTTTCTTTTTCATACACACATTTCTTCATGACAGCATATTTCCACAAAGGAAAAAAAAATACAATATATGCAGTTAGCAGCTTGGGTGATAGATTCTATTGTCTTGATAATAATAATAAAATACATAGTCTGTCTCCCACAGGCTGTATGTGGATGGCTAATTACAAATGCCAGTGCAGAAGCCTACAGAGCTTGCCAAGTTTATGAGAGTTCACTGAGCCCTCAGCAGAGCCAGAGCGACTCACATTCTGCTCTGAATATAAAATGTTAATTCATGCTGCAGGGAATCTAGAATTGGGTGAGAGAGCAGTGGTATTAACATCATCTCTCTCCTTCTCTGGCTTCTTCATCTCTCTGTCTCTCTCGAACTCCACAACTGACTTTATGCACTCCTATCATGGTAGTTTGTGTTCTTTCTCCCTGTCTGATATATTTCCTGTTTATTTGTAGGCTGCCACTGACCCAATCCACTCCCCCTCCTTCTGACTGCCGGCCAGGCTGATGAACCAGAACCCCCTGAGCATTCGTTGTATAGACTTCCACTGAAAACCATGTAATTTACTTAACATGTTCATGTTCTACACCAGTAAATGGCCCCAACGTCTTGGCAAAGGAGCGGCGTACGGTGGTGGTGGTGGTGGTGGGGGGTGTCCACAGATTCCGGCAGTGGTTGTCAAAAGTCATTAATATGCAACAGGAAGCAGATCCTAATTGGGATTAAATGAATAAGAGGAATACAGATACAGTCTTTTGTAGAGCTTGTTATCACCACAGTGAGTAGTGTATTTCTTCTGCCTTGAGCTTTGCCATGAGCCAATGAGACATTTTACTCATTAGTCGTGTAAGTAGTACAGTTTGCTTCTATTTGCCAAGCAAAATAGCGAAGAGGTAGAATGTGCTTGGAGTGTTTTTCACCTCGCCGAGCACAGTACTGGTTACTGTAAGTATGAAACAACACACACTGATCCCATACACCCATGATACATAATTATATTTGTGTTAGAGAAAATGCACGTCCCCATAAACCATGATTAATACACGTAAACAGACATTATGAGAGTAAGGAAAGAAAAGTCTTCCCACACCCTTACACATACACACCCATACATACTGTATGTGACATGTGAGCGTAAAGGATTAAACTCAATCCCTCTGTAAAATTGCAACTCTCCAAACGTCAGTGAAAGTGAATTTCATGGTTAACTGTCTGCCAATCTCATACCTCTTCCTCCTTCACGCACCTTTCAAGAATGATTGATAGGATTCAAGTCATCCATCCTGGGACTATATGTGTATTTTTGTGGAATCCATTAATCATTGTGGCAATTACTGTGTACAGGGCAAGGTCATGTAAATTTAATCAGACAGGCATGTAAACACCACAACTACATCCTGATGTCAAAGTTGTACCTGTATTTGTCAAACCAAGAACAATTATTAAAAGTGCTGTTTTTCTGGGGAAGGTGTGTGTGTGTGTGTGTGTGTGTGTGTGTGTGTGTGTGTGTGTGTGTGCTTGTGTGTATTTTATGTATGAGCACAACTGTCAGCATAATTTTCATTTGTTTAGATTTTTCCTTATTACAATTGTATTATTCCAAAACATTATTTTCATTATTGAAAATCACGATGAGACAAAAACAATACAGGGAGAAGCATCAGCAGTGTGAACGGGTCCATCATACATGAATTATACAACTACTCCTCGGATACCATTTGTTTTAGTATTTTTTGCTGTATTTTTTTTTTTTTTTTTTTTTACTGGACAGGCTTTCTCACTATCTCTATTCTCATACATATTTAAGATGCTACAAATTATATCCAGCAAAAAAAAAAAAAAAGCCTGGAAATACACCAGTTGGAACAAAGATGGTCATTGCAAATGAAACGATACATAATCACATTTTGCTGCATTGGTACAAAAAATGGCAGGTTTTCAGAACACTACAGCAAAAGTAATTGCAAGCTTTCAACTCATCTTGTTGTGAATCATTGGGCTAAATTAGCTTAAGTGACAAAATAGAGAAAGCTGGGTAAGATAGTTATTATTACCCTCGTCTTACTGGATCCATCTGTCTGTATGTACTGTACTTATATATGTTTTTTTTGTCTGCCTACCACAGTTACTAAAATAAAATAAAATAAAATAAAAATCTTGGTCATATACTAGTCCAGGTATGACTAGACCTGGATTTCATTTGAATATATATATATTTTTTTTGTCATTTTCCTAAAAATTAAAGCAGGTATTACCCTAAAAGGCATCACATATATGCTGCAGGACAATATCTATTAACATGATTAATTTCTTATTGATCCGGAAGAGGATCCAGAACTGACAGCATATGTTTCACGCCTAAATCCAACTTCTTTGATGGTCATTCCCAGCCTCAGTTTGGAACGTAGCATTTCCACTCGTTGCTCATTCATTTTTCACGCTAGACCTGTTTAACCTGAGTCTGATAATAGTATTGACAGCACTAGCACTGACTGCAGTCCCATCCACTCCACCCCAACAAATGTCAAAATAACGGATGATAGAAATGAAATCCAAATCCTCAGAGGATGTTTTAAGGTACAAGGAATTGATTTATAACGTGTAAATGTTTCATTGTGTGTATAGTGGAATTATTCAGCATGGTGGATATTTTATAGTGACAAAGTTCCCCCGGTTTGGAGTTGGAGGCAATAAATATTTGCTCATCAACACAATACGAGGCACTGTGTTATTGTATTTTAATTGTTTTTATACTGCTTATGTTATTCTTATCTTGATTATATCTTATAACTTTTTTTTTTAACATGTTTTTGCCTGCGTTTATTTGTTTGTTGGTTTGTGTACAACATAACTCGAAAAGTTATGGATGGATTTTGATGAA
>JAPSES010000211.1:3914278-3930950 GCA_029822895.1 Maxillicosta whitleyi
AAATAAAATAAAATAAAAATAAATTAAAAAAGTGACAAAGTTGAAAAATATCGGTCATTCATAAAACAGTAACATCAATTAAAATCAGATTTTCAACAACACAATTGTTCAATGTAAATGTTTCTTTTTCCAGTTTTAGTTTGCTTTTATGAATGCGACACAATTTTAAAGAACTAGGCAGCGTGTTAAACGGTGCCTTTATTATTTACAAAATTAATTAGTCACTTAGGTTAAGAATTCCACTGTTAAATATCATTTCATTGTGTAAAGTCAGTGTTTGCCACCCTACACTAATTGCATAGTTGTATAAATGAGCCAAAGCCGTTCTCATAGTGTGTGTCTGACTCTGTGCCAGTGCTATATGCCCTTTACACTACATCAATTAGTTACTACATTTTATGGCCCATTTAAACTTGGCTCAAGCAGTTAAGATTATCAGTTGTGGAGCTAACACCATTTGCCCTAAAAAGAAGGCTCTCCCATCTGGATAAGCCTGCTTGCCCTTCCTTTGCAGAAGTGGATTGAGATTCAATTGTGGAGTGACATTCGCTTTATAACGCCGTGGTTTCGGTATTCACAGCTCAGGCTGAAATGCCCTCTCGTTTAAATAAGGGCGCTTTGTTAATTGTAAAGTGTGTGTGTGGGGGGGGTAGATTGGCATTTGTCTGGTGAGAGGGAGGGCATAATCAGGCGAATCGGAGGCTGAGGAGTGGAGACAAGGGCCATTATGTTCTTCTAGTGAAGACACTTGAGAGGAAATGATAACGGGAGCTTAGAGTGACAGTGTAATATCACTAACTCCCATGCACAAGGAGACACATTCCTTCGCCGGCTAGGACATGCAGACAGGAAAAAATGCAAAGACTGTAAAACTTCCATTTGAAGACAAATTGATGGCTGCTGTATGAGAGCTGCCGACTACTCCACTTCACCCCCTCCGCCAATATTAACAGACTGTAATTAATCAAAGTTTTAGTTTTTTTCTAATTGAGCCCAACTTTCAATTTCCCGGAAATGAGAACTCCTGACATTGGGTTGTGATGATTTCAGATTATACCAAAGACAATTATGTGCATGTCAAGAGTGTTGTATTACCACTCCTAATAACACCATGCCCTCTTTCAGAGCCACTGCGGTCATCCTCCATTGTGAAAATACTCTTCAGACAGAAGAAGTGTGGGCGGCGGAGATAGCAGGGAGGTCACTTCATTGGCTGCTTTCACCAGTCCCATTGCATTGAAATGGGAGCTGGAGTATCTGGTCAAAATAATTCTGGAGGATGATAGATTGGCGCTGTTTGTAAAATCATTAGTAATGAAAGTGGGACTTCAATACAGTTAGCTTTACAGAAATTTGGGCTCAGCTTTGAAAGGAGCCATAACTCATTTTTTAATTAAATATTCTAAATAAGTACACCCTAAAACACGCTGTAACTCACAGCATTTCTGCGGCGTTCTTTTTCTCAATTTGGTAAAATGAAATGTGATTCGATCAATAGCGATAGCATTGCCCATTGTGTCAACTATTATGCAAATAAGACAAGGGGTGGCAGAGAGAAAGTCGACTTTCACAGCACTAAAAAAAGAATCAATAGCAATATAAGCATGTAGCTCGGAAGCTAGAGAAAGATAGCAGTCATGATGCCTTCAGGATCAATTCCTCTCATTCGCACAAACTTGCATCTGCCTTTAAAAGTAAATAAAAGGATTATGCATAATCTGATTAGGAGAGTGCGTTTCCTGAGCTTCAGGCATTTCCCAGACTTAAGGGACTGTGCGTAGCATGATGCTGCTGTCTTTTTGACACATTGTAAACTGTGGAGGGGAAACGACATTTGTAATTAAATTATGGGAAAAAAATATTATAGTTAAAACATGGCATAAAATCAATTGTAATTAAAAATCAAAAAGGGTGACACCAGTGAACAGCTTGTAGTTTCTCTTGCTTGGCATATTTTTTTTTTGATGAGGAATGCTTCTCTCTTTGTGTGTGTGTGTGTGTGTGTGTGTGTGTGTGTGTGTGTGTGTGTGTGTGTGTGTGTGTGTGTGTATTTCTGGACAAATGTGAATGTGACACATTTAAGAGGATGGTTCTGAAGACGCTGCGTGTACAATAACATAGATCAGCTCCATTCATTTACAGATATGTCCTTGAATTTAATTTCTGTGAATCTTGTTTTACAGTTCAGATGATGTATATTGTATTTATAAACTCAGAATTAAATAAAGATATATTGACAAAACTAGTGACGCAAGAATCACTGCCAAAATAATCAGAATTGTGCTGTTACCGATCAGCATAGTGTGAATGAAGACTCAGTTTGAGGTGATGATAATAACATGTTTCCTTCATGAGTTTGTCGTTATTGGACTGTTTTTTTTTTATGACTTTTTTTGTTTTAGCCATAGCATGAGGTAGTTAAATAGCGTTAAAAAAAAAAAATAATAATAATTGAAAAAGAGTTTTTCATTCGTGGTCAGGATATTTCTGATGTCTTGGTTTGTAAAACTTAAACAATTCAAGGTATATATCATTTTAAAAAGTTATTCCAAAAGTTACTGAGTGAGTTTGACATAGCCTGGATTAATTATGTTTTTTACGATTTTTTTTTTTGGCTGAATTTCCAAGTTTAAAACAGTTATAATTAATCAAATCAAGCCATTACCTTGAAATAATTGTCACATTAAATAAAAATTGCCTTACTGCAATCAGTAACATACTTCTGAGCGTCCACTGCTCCACACATCTTGGTAAAATTGTAAAAAAAAAAAAAAAAAAATCCATTTTCACAGTCCATCACATTTATATTGCACCAAGATAATTGGATGAGCACTTCGTTCTAAACCACTTTGTTAAGAATGTATAAAGAAAAAAAGATGATTATAGATAATGTTCATCTAAGCTCAAGTGACATTTTTCATACATTTAAAAAGGACATGGGATGAAGACAAAGCATCTCACGTATAATGGATCTACCTATGCAGCCGGTGCGTTCAGGATCTACTGTCAATCAGTGCGGGCTCATTGTCAGTCACTAAACTTAAAAATAACCACATTGTTAAAGTCTCAGACTGTTGAATTATTCATATGTAGAAAATTACTACAATTGGTGAAGTTATTTCTTAATATCACAAGTTAAAAAAAAATCTAAATATGAACAAATACCATTTTGCTGTAGATATTTTCGCAAACATATTTACAAAAATTACCTGACATAAAGAAATTTCAACAGGTTTTTAGTGTAAATGGTGTAATATGTTTTCACACATCATCATAACGATCATCATTTTGTATCATCATTGATCCCCAGTACAGAGGACTTTTGCATGTTTTCCACTTCTCTTGTTGTCCTTGGTCTTTTGTTATACAGACATTAAAACGACCAAGAATAAATAAAAAGAAAAAAATAAGTGGGAAAATTGAGGCTAGTGTTCCTATCACTGGCATGACATTTATTCATTTTATCATTTTTGTGTGAGGTGTTTTTAAGAGTACATTAACAAATTTAAAGGAGAAAAAAAATAAAAAGAACAAAACATTCATAATTAATCAGCATCGCATGCCCCAGGCAACACACAAAGACGAACTTGCTTAGAAGTTTTAATAATATATATTAAAAATGGAAAAAAAACTCTGCAGTACCTAGAAAATAAACAGATAATATTGAAACAAAGGCATCAGGGTCAATGTGCTTGGTCACAAATAGACAAAAAAAAAAAAAAGATAAATAAATAAATGTGCCAGACTTTTAAAATGACTATGATCATTCTGGTTGTTATAGCAACAGATCATTCAACCTAAACCAAATATTTACCAAAATAAAAGTAGGGAATGGGTCCATGTATTGTTGGCAGGGTGTTGGGCAGTCATAGGCTGAAGCTCTGTGTGCCAGAAAAATCGCTGTACGTGGATTTTGTTTCTATGACAACGCACTGCTATGACTGCCACTGAACCATAGATTTGTTCCTATCTTAGGGTGATAAAAGCAACAACACTTACTAACAGCATGCAGTATTTGACTGATCCCACAAATTGGCTTTTTTTTTTTTTACTTTCTTGTGACCACCTCTAAGCTCCAAATAGAGTTTTCCATTCATTTCCCTCATTACCTCATAAATCACACCTTAACTTTTGGTTAAAAGGGGTGCCAGACTGTGCTCTGTAAAATGAAGCCTATTTCAATGCTTTAATATAAGTATAGGTGGATTATGGGTTTTGTACTCACCTCTAACAAAGAAGCTTTTACCTGTGTTTGTCCATTTGTCTGTTACCTATTTTCTTGTATGCCTGACACAGATGATTACATTTGGGGAATTCTAGGTTGAAAAGTCAAGATCACAAACTTCACTAAATAAAAGAAAACTCCCATTTTTCTACAGTAGAATTGAACAAAAATCACATCACAATCAAAACTCATTTGATTTATTATAGTTTATGATCTTTAGTGCTAAAATCGAATGCAAAAACTTTGACGTTGGAATGATCGAAGGTTGGGATCACGAATTATAACTAAAGTTTCTTTAGACAATTTCTCCTCAGTGAGCACAAAGAAATGAGATGATTTCAATAAATGTATATTATTGTTCACTCTCCAAGTTTTCAAATCAAATTCTACGCAGCTGGCTGGCGCATGGGGTTGCCGGTTCAATTCCGGCCGGAGACACATGCAATAACCCAAAAGTGCCAAAAAACTGAGCTGCCAGTGAGGGTCCTTGGGCAAGACCCTTAATGCTCTGCCCAATGGGCAGCACGGTGGCGCAGTGGTTAGCGCTCGTGCCTCACAGCAAGAAGGACCAACGGTTCTTTCTGTGTGGAGTCTGCATGTTCTCCCTGTGACTGTGTGGGTTCTCTCCGGGTACTCCGGCTTCCTCCCACTTCCAAAGACATGCACTTGGGGAATAAGTTGATTGGTAACTCTAAATTGGTCCTAGTGTGTGTGAATGGTTGTCTGTCTCTCTGTGTGGCCCTCATCCAGGGTGTACCACGCCTTCTGCCCATAGTTGCTGAGATAGGCTCCAGCCCCCCCACGACCCCGGAAGGGACTAAGCAGTTGAAAATGAATGAATGAATGAAATCAAATTCTGCAAATTCTCTAAGTAGTGCATTTTCACAATAACCTTGGCAATCCAAGTGATTCTTACATGTTGCAATGTCCATTAAAGGAGAGGATTTTTCTGCGGGGTTCTTAAGGCTGATGTAGACACATTATTGATGTAACATTATTGATCCGCGGTCTGAACCTGAGCCATTGTGTGTATATATATATGTGTTACTGTGTCTGCCAGGAGAATTGTAGTCAAGGTAGGGATGCTCTGATACAACTTTTTTCCAGAGGCAGTACAAGTACTTACATTTGAGTATTTGCCAATACATAGTACCACTGAGTACTTAGTAATCCCATTCAGTTCTTAGCTCCTTTTGAAAAGGTGCTTCATTGTCGTTGCCATTCATCTGACCGGAACAAAGTGCTGCTACTGATATTTAATGTGTTGGATGGAATGAATCCACTAGGGGGGCACCACACTTAATTAACCATACTGGACAAATACCACAAAGAAAGGAAAAGTTTTATGAGAAGAAAGTCAGTAATAAGAAACACAGATATGACAGAGGAAACACTAATGTTGCAGCATTTCCACATTTAAGGTTTAAAAGTGAAGCTTCAGGACGTAGGGAAAAGACAAATGAGTTTTAAGTTTCATTTTCACTTGTGTGGGCAGTGGTCCGCACCGTTACTTACCCCCATAGTGTTATAAATAGGATGTAAACCAGCCCAGCTCTGGGTAGCTGGCATGAATATAATCAGTAGTTTTTCAGTAACTCACACAGTCTTTCTTTGAACAAATCTTCTACCTCCACGGTTTCCGCTGGTATTCTCCGTCTGGGTACGCATCTGCAAACACCTGGAAAACAGACAGAACTGTGTATGCAGAGAACGGACAGAATGCTCCACCCATATCCCTCTGTGTCTTTAACGTCACTTCCAGTCACCGATACTTTTATCACCATTATTTATTTTGAAAAATCCCCTCCACCGCGTAACTGTTGCACTTAACTGCAAATGTCACACTGCTGTAAGTGGTATCAGTTCGCTTCTATCGGAGTATTTTACGAGTACAAGTATTCTCGCTCAATATCGGACCTGATACTTGTATTGATGTTTTGTGCATTGTCCCATGGGATGGGCTATTTAATTAAAGCTACAAAATAAAAGTCATATCAACATATACCCTCCATTACTCTTCTAACAGAGATCCTCTTAGTGAAGTTCTAAAACATGTTCTAACAAGGTCAGGCAAGGTCAAGGTAGGTAGACAATTGCGTTGAGTAACAATTTTCAATGTATATATATATATATATATATATATATATTGATTTGAGGTGGACATGTGTTCTGAATCAGAGGAACTAATTCATTCAACAGATTCATTCACCGTTTAATACTTGACTTTCAGCATGACAACACACACAAATGTTCCTACACTGAAAGTAACTTTTTATACTAAGTTTCGTCCCTACATCCAAGAATGCTGTTTTTTTTTTTCACCTTTTAACATCCACAGTTTTAATGGAGTTTTCACTTGTGTTTGTCACTGTGCAAGTTCAAGATCAAAAATGCATGTATTAGACATTTGAAAAAGAACATGTATTTAACATGCGCCTGAAATGCATCCCCAAATGGATTACTCAAATAGCTCCAAAATCTGATTGTAACCCTACCCCAACTCCTACAATGGGATGCTGGAGAACAGTTTAGTGCTACTGACCCCGCAGAGCCACTGAGCATCAATATGTGTTTATATTATGTGTTTAATACATTCAGCAAACAAATCACTGAACTACAGTTCTCTCAGAGTGTAATTCTTCATATTTTTCTCTAATATTTTGAGTAAGCCACAAGAACAAAAATTCAGCGGATCAAAAGCAGCTGTTAACACGTGTATGTCTCAGTCAGCTGATGATGCATGTGTTGCCATGGCACAAGCGTTTAATTTTAATGTTAGACTAAAGTGCTCCTGTTCAGATCAATGACAAAAAATATTACATTGATAAAGCTCATGTAACAACTGAATTGCATTGATCATAGATACAGCTGAGTGATAAAACAATAACGATATACAGGTAGTCTTTGGGTTACGAACAGGTTCCGTTCCTACGCTGTCGACATTAGCTGCATTTCCGTGTAAGTCAGAATTAACCCTTTAGTACCTCTAAATACCCCCTAAATCTCTAAATAACTATCCAAATACATGTATTATATTTCATATTCATAAAATGAAGTAAAAAATAAGATACTGTACTTACTGTACGTACAGTATACAGTATGTATGTACGGTAATAGCGGACGAGACTCCAGCGTTGTAAAGTCGAAATTACGTAAGTCAGGTACGTTGTAACCCGAGGACTACCCGCATAACTTTTCCTCGATAGAAATATGACTTACAATTTCAGTAGAATTCATTTGTCCATGTTTTGACAGACAAAAGAACAGACAATCATAATTAAATAGGGCTGCAGGAGTCATGTCAATTTAGGTTAACGAAGCCAGCGCATGTGTAAACGCCAGCCACAGCACACACGCTAATGTTTGGGCTGCAGAGGGAGATAAGGAGTGTTCCCCTGGGAGAAAGTTTGACTGAGAATTCAGGCAACAAGGTTATTGAAAAGTACGGGTGCAATGGTGCACTCATTTGTACCGAACCGCTTCAGTTCGGGGCCTTCAATACAATACAGAGGTGTACTGAACCAATACATGTAGCTTATGGAAAGAACGCAAACACTCACCTTTCCACACAAATATTTTTTTGGAATGAATATTTTATTTATTTGGAGTTGACCAACACATTTAACGGTCTCTTTTGTTTGTGTTGTCTTTTAATACTTGAAAGCTTTTGCCTGTTGGTCAGACTTTAAGTTTAGTTTTAAAAATATGTAACTGTTTTTATTGATCTGAAACAATTATATGATGTTCTTCAACACAGCTGTCGTGTTCAACCTCTGACAGAAAATAAATTATATTCAATTAAAAAATAATCTTCTCATCAGTCAGTCTTCATGTCTAAGTTTGACAAAAATAGTAATTTGATTTACATTATTTGATATTATCTGATATGAAAAAAAAATATTGCGCTTTTTTTTCTCCCATATTCCACAGTCCTAGTTATAGATCACAACTACATACCTGTTGCTACAATCCTACATTACCTATGTAGTGGTAAAATATAGAAATGGTGACTAAACAGACATCTTATAGGCTGGAAAAGGATTAAGCTTTGTTTCCTTTTATATTTAGAGCAGGTATATTGTCTGCTTTATGCGTTGAAAGCATCTGAAAATCACTTAAAGCCACTTGGCAAACCAGCAAAAATTATCCAATTACAAAGAGACAAAGAGAATCAATTCTCAGTGACTTTGGCCAGAAATAAAAAAAAAAAAAAAAAAAAAATGTAATGTTTGCTAATTGATTGATCCTCCTACTTATTAAAAGTCACATAAAGTAAGTTAAACAACTGCAGTAAAATTATTTTTTAATTTAAGAGACATTTGTCCTGTAATAATTATGTTTGAATAGCTGTTCTTCAAGTGCAAGTTCCCCCATCGCCTGATTTTAAAGGGATAGTTTGTGATTTTTGACATGAATCTGTATTTCATCCCCGTCATCAGTGTAGTACATCCACACTGACTTACCCCCGACAGTGTCCTGTGAGCCCAGTTCTGGTCTGATTTTAGTCAAAACGAAAGTAGTCCGGCAAATTTGCAGGGTCACTAAAATAAACATTTTTTCTCCTAAAAAAAGCATGTGTTCAAAAGAGTGATTTATTTGAATCACAAATCATTATCCACGAAAAAGTCACACCTTGTAATCACTTGGTCCTACTTTCTCTCATTTACTATCAGTGCTGCTGACTGCTGCGCACTAGTCAACAACTTTTATTAGCAGTTAAACAGGTAGACTAGCTGTTATCTTGTGTGCGCAGAGATACGAAGAGAGAGAAAGTAGAGCCAAGTGATTACGTGGTGTGACTTTTTCATAGACATTGGTTTGTGATGCAAATAAATCACTCTTTTGAACACATGAAGAAAAATGTTTTATTTTCTTGACCCCGCAAAACTTGCCAGACTACTTTTGTTTTGGCCAAAACCGGACCGGAACTGGGCTCACAGGACACTGTCGGGGGTAAGTCAGTGTGGATGTACTACACTGATGATGGGGATGAAATACAGATTCATGCCAAAAATCCCGAACTCTCCCTTTAAGGTTGTGGTCATTAGAAAAATTCATTAAAACAAGCAAATACTTAACGTCATTAGCATAAAATAAAAGACAAGAATGGTCTCCATTTCAGCCTGATATAGGATTTAACACATTATTGGAGGAAAAAAAATGATGTATTTCACCCAAAACGGTATAGTATGGTACGGTATATAGACACCCTCTGGACACAGTATAGAACTGAACATATGAAAACTGTAGCATTAGGAAACGTCCAGGGTTTTCACACAAGAGATTGGACTGTTATTGCTGAGTGACCTATGCTGCTCAGTCAAGATGCACTCATCCACTGCACATTGGATGTTTTCAGCTCAGTAGTCCCCTAGCATAGACAGGAATGATCAATAAGGCCCTCTTTTACCGCTTCACTTCACAACTGTCTAGTCCTGCAGCTCTGCAATAGTTTGACATGCACAGACATAGAGGTAAACAAACTTAGAATGGCAAAGGTGGGTTTAAAGGGCCCAACAGGAGGTTTTTTTTTTTTTTTACTTAGATATATATTTTTTTAGTTCAAGACTTCCTCCTTCTTTTTAGAACCCGTCCTTTTATTTTTACTCTGTCTCAAGAGTGCACACATTTTCAGCGTGTTTTTTTTTTTTTTTTCCAGCTATACAACCGGACTACTTAGGTCTTTCCTCGTTTCATGTCAACACTTATACTGTAGCTCCTCTTCAAAGAAAAAGACTGTGGGGAGAATAATTCCTCTGCACCAGGTTTCACCTTATTTCTTTGGTCAATTCCTCTGTGAGGAGATGTCACCTGTGATTTGTACCACCTTGTTCAAGCTTTTACAAAGAAGATCATTACACTTTAGTCGTATAGTTTTGCCGGGCTCACCACCTGAAGCCACTGATCAATTGGGACAGCCATAAATACGGTTGCAGGTTAGAAAGGTGGTGTATAGACAAAAGTTTTATATTATACTTCACACTTATGATCTTCAGAGAGGCTGTGATTGAGTAAACTATGTATTTTTGTAGCGCACTTAGATACTGGGTGTGTTTGTTGTGAACCGTGTCAAAACCAGCCTCAGAGATTTTGCAGTTTGACAGTGATGTTTTCTCTCTGGAGACAAAGAAAAGTCATGACTGTCATTGTCATTCATTTAAAAGATTTAATCTTTTTGTCTTTCTCAGTGTACTTCAGCTTTTTCCATCAGCAAAATGGATGCAGAAAGATGAAGTTGAAAAGAAATTGCCAGCTTAAAGAATTAAAGCAAGGTTCGAGACGTAGAATTATTTTATTATTGACAAAAATAAAAACACCAAAATTGGCAGCGAAGTGTGATGGATCTCTTGAGGCATTCAGAGATCACATGAAGAGTTCTCATAAAAACGGTTTAAGACTCAAGTTGTCTAAAGGCAAAATCCATAATCCATCATTTCGTCATTTACCTCTTGAATGAAATTGTGAAAAAATAAAAACACTTTGCCATTTTACATGATTTAAAACTAATCTCAGAGGGCCTGCAGATATAATTTCCCAATTAACAAAATTATCAGTCATGCTTCAGTTATTTTCTTAAGGCTTTGACCTTGAAAAACTATTACCAGCTCAATCAATTTCCATTCAGAATGTTAAACCTTATGATAGTGTAGACGTAGACTTGCCTCTTAAATTCTATTGTTACAGAGGTGTTTGTTATTTACACTCATTGTAACAGATAAATGAGTGAATCACACACGATGGGTCAGTTTGAGGTAAACCTGAATGCATTCTCTCCACATTTTTGATTAGAGAACATATGGTACCTATACACAAATATAAATATTTTTCATTGATTGTAAACGTTCACAGTGTCAGTGTGTTTGGCCACAGAAAAATCAGATATAGCGGTACAGTCATATTGTTTTGCCTGCGGGCTACTCTTGCAAAATGGCAGGAAGCCAGGGGCAAACAATAAAAAAAAAAAACAACCCTGACAATATCAGATAAAGAGAATACACATTAAAAGGCAAATTACATATCTTTGCATGACATTATCTAGATGTAAATTAACTGACTCATATTAACTTATTCCATTTTCAACATGTATGAATGTATTTAAATGCATGAATTACTTTATTATTCCCGGTATGTAAACAGATCATAATCATAAAGAATGAGCAGCTCTGAGGTGCTTACTCAGTTTAACAGCCTTTACACTGATTTCAGTGTTAGATTTCCTGTCTGTCATCTGTTCCACTACAGCAGGAACGGAGTGTAACGCCAGCTGCAGTAAACGTGGTGTCCACTGAGGACCTGTGTTATTGCACTGGAAACACCCATGATTGTCAAAGGCTTATTGTAAGTGCTTATCATTGCTATGGTTACAAGTAAGTTCACTTCCATATTACTTCATTCTTCATTACTGGCTAGCAATAAGTTATCATTTTCGAAATTTAACTGTTAGCTCACAGAAACTAGCTTTAAAGTTGTTTCAGGCAAGAATGTGGTTGTTTCTCAAAGCCACAGTTGATTTTTATCTATTTGAAATGTGTACATGCTAGTTAGTATGTAACAGCAAATATCAGTCAGGGTTCATAGAACCACACACAGAACAGCCTGATCATGGAAAGTACTTTTATTTTGTTTTGTTTTTTTAATATATATAAAATAATAATAATATTGTAAGAGGAAAACAACTTGTATGATAATTGTTTATGTACATTTTCACCTAATTCCTTATAGCAGTGGTTTGACAATTAGCCAACTCTGTGTCTTATAATCTTCATTTGCTGCATCAGCTGATAGTTTACATTATAGCTCTGTTAGCCTAATTTTGTTTTAAGACAGAATCAAACAAGGTCAGAACTCTCACAGTTTATTCTGAACTGTGGATTAATAAAGGACCAATAAGCAGAGATGATGTCATCACATAAAAACCTTATACCAGGGGTCAGGAACCCTGGTCCTACAGAGCCTATCCTACATGTTTTAGATGTATCCCTCTTCCGACACACCTGATTCAAATGATAAGCCTATCACCAAGCTCTGCAGAAGCCTGAAGTGTGCTGGAAATTGTGTGTAATTGTGATTTAGAAAATGTTTTGCAGGAAAACCTTAAAGGGTGCCTTATCTTTTTTAACCTCCTTACTCACAGTGATGATTACAAGAGATAAATGGCATGCTTAAAATGATACTTTAGAACCTTTCCTATTAAAGACATATCGCATTTACTCTCATTTGATGCATTTGTTGCTGTGAACTGCCATAATATTTAGCCATGCAGTACAATATATGTCCTTGTACTCAAAAATAGAGAATATTGAAATGAGATGACCAGATGGGTTCTTTTTCCAGAGGACTGTTTATGAGCGCTGCATATTACTGCAGATTTGTCATTTTCTAATTACAGAGTTGCTGCTATCAGCCCCTGCACCGCTGCTACTGCACAATCTGCCATCCATGGATTCACACAGACTGAATCTAACGTAATTTCCATATTGTTTGATTTCTATCACAAAATTTGAACAGTGCAACGAAGGTACATTCAGTCAAACCAGTTCATCTGTTTGAACAATCTACAGGGCTCCTCTTGAAAATATCATTCAATGCATGCAAAAAGAGGTTGTCTGTGAGATTATCATAATAATCCAATATTGTGCATGTTTTCCATGTTAAGTCGTATGATACAAAGAATAACAATTTCACATCTTGAACTGGCAGAGTATAATAAGAGTGTAGTCTACAGAGAAAACGAGTCATTTGTTTTGAAACAGTACAGGAGGCCCCAGGGCATGGAACAAATATGCATTTGAAGGGTTTTGTGTTTCTTTGCACACGATTGACTGTTTTGGGTTACGAGAATGCTCTAGATCTCAAACATTCAAGGTTATGGCTGTAGGTTTCCTTAACCAGATGTCCTTATCTTTTTGGATATTTGCAGAAATGTCACCCCGATCTTAAAAGAAACTGCTTCTTTTCCTGTGTCCTTGTGTTAAAAGCAACAAAAAATGTAAGTATTTTGTCACGAGCCTTAAACAGACTGGAAGTTACAGTAAAGTGATGCTGTACTTAAAATGCCTCCATGGACAAACTCAGTATATGTTTTATAAAAATTTTTTTTACCAAATCTAGATATTTTATGATGGAAGGCTTCCAAAAACCTTGTTTACTGCTGACAGATGTTGCTGGTATAATTTAGAATGGAAAACCTTATTTCCATCTGCAGAGAATGGGAGACTTTCTGGAAGGTTGAGTGTGCATATTTGTCAGAGTGGAAATTAAGGACTACTGTGTGTGTGTGTGTGTGTGTGTGTGTGTGTGTGCGTGTGTGTTGTGTACTTCAGTGCAATAGGGGGTTATACACCATATTTGATCAAGCATTTCATAATCATTAGGTGAGGCCCCGGCAGTGGAATCGTCCTTTCATAGGAGAGCTGCAGTTGTTTATCTGCTTATGCCTCTGCAGACAGCTGTAAATAAATGAAGAAGGAGTAACTCCTAAGGGAGTGTGGGGACACGCACACTGGGATTTGCTGACTAGTTTTGTCATGGTAGACTTAGTTCTGCATGTTTTTGCTCACACAACTTTTGTCCTTTTTTGCGTCCACGTTTCATTTATCCATTCATCATGCCACAACTTCTTTTTACATTAATTCTCGTCGTGGTAATAGAGTTTTCCCTGATTAATCTTTCGCCCATTTTACAGTATTGCAGCAGCACCCTACTTATTTAATTTGAGAAACGATCTGAAAGAAAAAACTTGGGATAATAAATGTTGTTTCCTCTGGGACACTGCTCAGTACAGGAGACATCTATCTTTATGGAACTGCAACCCCCAACCACCGCACTGATCTGGTTACATGTGTGGGTGCAAACATGTCAAATTATGCCATTGCACCATTGGTCTTGCAAGTGTAGCAAGTAGACAGAGCTCACGCCATTCATTTGAATTTGAATGCACCTTTATGTTAATATGAGTGAGAATAAAAACTACCACCAAATGAGGTCACAAAAATCACATTTTAAATGAACATTATACAGGGTATTAAAAGGCAACACTGACTATATTCTGCTCTGTGAATTGAGACATCCAAGTTACATCTGGATCCACACAGAGACATTTTATGTGCACAATTAACCGCAAGAAGGTGGAGCTGATGAGGATGTCTATAGTACAGCAAACAGAGGACTATTCTGTTTTAGCTCCCACATTACAGCTAAGCTTTGCATACTCCTAATCCTTATTGTCTACAATTAATGAGTTTCTCTCATATTGAGAAACATGCAAATGGAGATTTCTGGTTTGGAGACTGCAATTATTGAAGAAGCTAAGGGATATGAAACCCTAATTATGTACTATCATTATTGCTGTGGTTACTGTTCCAGTGATTTAGTATGCAAGGGTGGGAAAAGTATGACATATTATGCAATCCCATGGCTGTATATGACACAGTAAGAAGAACATTAAAGGGGAAACATAAAAAAAATAAAGAATTTAAGAACAGATCAAAAGAATAAACATACGCAGCAGTGCATATGGTGAAGTGAAGGACTTGTCAACTAATTTACAATTCACAATTTATTTATTATACCAATACCCTTAAGATATCATACAAAGTGTGTGCTGCCCTTAAAAAGGAATTTTTATCAAGTGTTGCTCAGAAGTGAGATAAAGGACACGCACCCATAGGTGAGACTTTGGCAAAAAAAAAAAAAAAAGGTTGAATAAAGCAAAACAAGTGCAATGACAAAACTGATATGGTGTCATACTGTCTTGCACATTGCAAGTCTGCACAAAACACAATGTTCTATTGTCATGGAAATTTGACACTATTGCATTCAACTCTAAAAACACAAACAAAGCCCATATGCACAAGCCTAAAATTGTAGAGACTGCTGCACACATACGCACAGAGCTCCCTAAACATTCCACATTAACAAACTCACTTTTGTCAGCTTGAGCATTGAATTTAATCTGCTTTGATTTTGCAGAAGACAGAACACGCAAGCCCTATTGTGAGTGCCATCATCTCAAAAGAGCTTAGTGGGCAGAACTGCTATTTGACGGGGGATGAAACAGTCTTACAGAAAGAATCGATGCACTACTTCTGAACTGGCATTGTGTTTGCTTTCCCTGTATCTCTATCTCCCTTGCCATATTCAAATGAAAAGAAGATGTCTATCACGGACAAGCAGCCCCACCACACAACTTCTGCTGCACTGTCATCGCATTCGGGCTTTACTCGCAGTGAAATTCATGCAGAGGAACACTGCTCAGATGTATGATTTGCAGAGCAATGGAGCCAACTCACTATGCACTTTTAACTTCAATGTCATCCACCAGTAGATTTCCCTCTGGGTTTAACTGATTTGTAAATGGCACAGTTCACCCCTTTTGTACTGCTTACAATGTGCCTTTGAAAAATAGAGAAAGAAATAATAAGTTCTATTCCCTTTTATGCTACTCAGTCCACCTGGGGAAGTGTAGTACTTGCATGATAAGAGGAATATTGAAAGAGAAGCTGCCGGAATTCAATATTTTACTCTTCTTACTGTTGAACGATGACGACTTTGAGCCGAGCTAAAACTGTTTTTCCTATTTTTATTTTATTAGTATTATTTTTTTTTTTTAGCCACAGATTATACCATTAATTGCAATTACACTACTTTGACCTGACTCTTCTTATTATGGCTTTGTATAACACTCAGTGAGGAAGTATTCATCTCTTTCTCTAATTATTAATCTAGTTTTACATTGATCTTGAGAAGTAATTAATGCTTTCTCTATCTAAATAATCCATTCCACATTAATCACAGATGCTGTTTAATTTCGTCCTTCCAGTTGCATTGCCGTGGCGACAGAATGTAGTAGAGGTGTAAGGGCGAGAGAGCAGCGGCTTCAAGGTAGGAAACGTGAACCTAACTCAAACCAATTACATGCGTTATATAGATAAAAGTATTGGGAAACATTGAAATTAGGCGTTCTGTTGCCAACGGGGGCTGGTTTTCAAAACAATAATCATAATATAACTATATATTATGGTAAATATCATCACAATAAATGTTTTACTTTGTCCATTGTCTTTGTACATTGTTATCTACATTTACAAAACACTTCAGACTTTGTCTTTATTTAATTTTACTCAGTGTTGAAATTGTTTTAGCCAGTATAATTACAGTATAATTGCCTCTAGATTTCTAAAATATGTATCACAGTCTAACCACAAATGATCATTTTAAGCCACAAGACATCTGTTTTTCATTCAGGAACAAAAATTAGACCTTTAAACTTTAAACATATTACATTTTGATAAATGTTGTTTAATGTGATAATTATTGACACTGATTATTACCCTCGCTGAGGAGGTTAAGGTTTTTGCCGGCGTTTGTTTGTCTGTTAGCAACATAACTCAAAAAGTTATGGATGGATTTTGATGAAATTTTCAGGATTTGTTGGCAATGGCACAA
>JAPSES010000211.1:3966123-3978115 GCA_029822895.1 Maxillicosta whitleyi
CAATACAATCAGGAGAATAATCCACCATGATGGATGATCCGCTGTTGTTGTGGCCGGTCCGAAGTCACATGACCTGTTATCTCAAGTTTTTCGGTCACACGCTGTGCACTCCGGAAATATAAACATTGCAATTTTGAGGGGTTGGAGGGCGAAGGGCGATGTGTAATCATTAGTGATGAACCTTATGTGGAAAATAGAGTTTATAAGCACTTTACCGAGAGAAGTTTCATTTTTAATTTACTGTGTCACTTTAATGTGGAAATTATAGTGAAGTAAGAGTCTTAAATAATAAACAGACAACACATCATTTATTGTCATTAAACAATTTGCTAATGATTAATTTGACCTAATTATCATATCCGATGTAAACATTCTGTTCCGTCTGTTCCGGACAGATGTGGAAACTGTATCAGCAGCTTGGCCACCTGCTGACATTGATTTATTCTTTCCATTCAGTCATTTACAGTTAAACCAAACTGTATATAATTAAATATTCCTTACATTCTCACCTGCACCGCTGGTTCTCATCGTCAGTGGCGCTGTGTGGAAACTGCACGTCAAACTTCAGGGCAAAATATTGACCTTGTCAGAGAAAAGATCCAAGAGGTGTTAGACAGATGATTGGTGGTGGGTGGAGTTTTCCAGAGAGAAGTGTGAGAATTTGATTGTTTAACAGCTCACTGTGCAATCTGTCACCTTAATCTGTCAGTTTGTCTCTCGTAGCAAAAAAGCCGCAAACGCTTGAAGACATCAGCGGCGAATTAATGCCTCATTTGTGGCGTTTGTTTGAACAGAATTACTCATGATGCCACATATCAGGAGTGGGCGTTGCTTTATTGTTTGTGTTGCCCAGCCTTGTGATTCAACCGCTATTTATTATTTACAAAGAAAAGGTTATGTTTTCACCCTCATTTGTTTGTTTGATTGTTTGTCTGCAGGATTAGACACAAAAACAACAGCTGCATTGGGTGGAACTTGATGGAGAGGAAGTGTGTGGGCTAAGGATGAACTGGAGATCCATGAACAATCTTTCAAGTAGTTTTTGACTTCTAAGGCCTTTACTCTTGTGGATTTGATAAATAAACACAGAAGATATTCCACATCATACATGCTGCATTCACATGGACAGTAATCCAAATAACCAACCATTTGTAAAACTGCATTAAAATATTATATTGACATTTTCACATGAGCTCATTCTTCATGAAACGTGATGAATTCAACATGGTCTGGTTGTCTGACTGTAGGCCTGTGTGTGCTGCTGTTACTGTGGGTGGTCTGCGTCCAGAATCTATGGGAAAAACAGCTACAGAACATATTTGCAATTGATAAATTAGATAAAATAACATACAGTAAGGTAAGGAAGGTAAGTTAAGGTAAGTTAAGGTAAGATAAGGTAAAGAAGGTAAGGTAAGGAGGGTAAGTTAAGGTAAGATAAAGGAAGGTAAGGTAAGGTAAAGAAGGTGAGTTCAGGTAAGGTAAAGAAGGAAAGTTAAGGTTATGTAAGGTAAGGTAAAGACGGTAAGATAAGGTAAGTTAAGGTAAGGTAATGAAGGTAAGTTCAGGTAAGGTAAGGTAAAGATGGTAAGTTAAGGAATGTATGTTAACGTAAGGTAAGTTCAGGTAAGGTAAGATAAGGTAAGCTAAGGTGATGAAGGTAAAGTAAGGTAAGGAAGGTAATATAAGGCAAGACTTTTTTCCAAACGTGAGGAAATTTGCAAGTGCACATAAAAAAAAACACAGAGAGAAAAACCACAAACGAGTGAAAAATAAAATATAAAGGAAAAATACTATATCTAATATTTATATAAATATAGAATTTAAATCTAAAATATTATTTACATATTTATTTGTGGTTGCACTTGTACATTGTGTGATACGGGAGGTAAGTACTGGGAAGTAAACTTTATTTTCTATAGCACTTTTCACACACACACAAAAAACAGTAAAAATAAAAGCCCTTTACGAAAAAAGTGTGACATAAAACATAAAATCGGTTAATAAAACACATTACATTACAAAGCACCACATGCTGCCCTTTCGTTTACTGGTTTCCTTTGTCACCTGACACAGGAGTCGGCTCCAAACAACAAAAACCACTGCGCAGGTCGACTGTTATTGTTTTGACATGACGCTCATTTCACACAAAGTGTCGGTGTCTATTTGTGGTGCATAAAAATCGGAATAATCTATCTTCAGTCTGTAACTATGTACAAAGAATCATGACATAAACAACAGCTGGAAAATATTCTGATGTAATGGGAATCTGTTACTTCAGGTATATTTAGCACTTATTTGTTCACGTAATGTGACTTGCTTGGTTTGGGAAATTATTTACTGCTGATGATAGAGATGAGGACGAACTAACGACTGCAGTAAAAGTTGAATGGCAGGTCCTTTTAACTCCTCTGTTCCAGGCAGAAGCTCAGTCTAATTTTGACATGTTTTATGGCTTTTCTCTCGTTCCCGCTCTGTACAAAAGAATGTGACTCCCGCTGCTAGATTCAGAGCTGCTTAATTGCTGTGAGTGAATAAGTCATAGATGGCAGCGGCGGACCCTCAGGGCGCAGATCATTTTCACCCCTCCTCAGTCCTACCGCCCTGCTCAGGTTTTGGCTTTTCACCAGCACCAGCTCATTTTCAGTGGGAATCATCTGGCTTAGTTTACCACTGTATACTGTCAACAGCTGTTACGCTAACCTGCCCTCTGTGTAATTAAAACAGAAAGAGTCCAATCATAATGGCGCTAACGCTGCGTGCTCAAACAGAAGTAACTATTTGCTGCTCAGACCCCCCCAGATTAACCTGAAGGGGGGGGGGATCGCACATTTGTAAAAGTTACACACTGTTGATTCCATGCACCTGCAACTAAGAGACGAATAACTCCACTTGAGTTTATCTCCTTTTGTTTGTTTTTGTTTGTTCGTGCCTTCAGTCAAAGCCTTTGGGGAAACTTTTAATCACATGATCCAACTCAAACATTGAAAATCATATCATAGCACCACAGGTAGCACTTTTTCCTCTGGCTTTGGAGAAACTTCTTTACTTGCCAATACAATAAACATGGGAGCATGTTGACATGATTAGATTAGATTAGATTAGATTAGATTCAACTTTATTGATCTTTCAACTGGGAAATTCAATGGTCAAGGCAGCAATAGAATAAAGGGCAAGAAAAGGTGTGCATGCATAAAGATAAAAAAAAAAAACTAAAACAAAACAAAAACACACAAACAAAAAAAAACAGTGGAAAACACAATACAAAATAATATATGAAAACAAAATAATGATAATAATAGGTTCTAGGTTCTAGATCCTCTGATACAGTTCATTCCTTTACTTTCTTTACTCTCTTGGTAAATTCCAATGGCATTTTCAGTTGAATAACCTCTCATCTGGCATGGCTGTTTCTGCACATGAAATTTGACACTGTGGCAAGGTGGCCCTATTGTTTATCTGTTGCCAGGTAACCCACTTCAGTGATGAATCTATGATTCTGGGTATAGGAGTGTGATTGTAAAGCTAACTTTGAACCAAAAATACACAAGTATGCCAAACTGCAGCAGTCAGCTCTTTCCAGATTTATGTGACGCCCCGCAATATTACTCCCACATTTGTTTTTTATCCATTTTATTACATTGACACTGGAAACATACCCTTTGCAATTAGAATTACACTGATACTGTTATTTGTTGAATAGTTATTCGCGAAAATCGACATTTCTGTAACAATGGTTTTCTTCAGGATCTAGCTCCATAACTATTGAAGATACGTCTATAGAAAAGTCCATGGACTATATGAGAAAAAATGAGTCGCCATCTGGTGGACATGAAAACAATGTTATTATTACCACAACAACACCAATAATAACTAATAGAGAATCATTAAAAAAATTTCTGGATACAGACGGTGATCCAGATCACGTCCAAATTGGAATCAGCTCTTCCTTCCGTCTCAGAGCGAACATTTCCTGAATATTTCATTAAAATCCCTTCATGTCGTTTTGAGTTATCTTGCTAAAAAATAAACACTAACACACCTAACACATAAACAAACCCAGGTGAAAACATTACCTAATAATAATAATAATAATAATAATAATAATAATAATACAGACTCCATACATAGAGCTTACATATACAGTATATACTGTGCTCTAGAATATGAACTCTTACCCCTGTCTAAAACACTATATCATCACTATAAATCACTATATGTCATCTTTGTGTTGGTTAAACTGTGGATCAAGCAGCTCTTTGTAAAATCATCCTGAATGTTTGCTCTAAACTGGGAGCGAAGTTCCGAAAAGCAATTACTGAGACGCCCAAGTAACTCAGTGTTCACAACTCTTCAAAGGAAATACTTTGGAAGCTTGAATCAATAAATTTATATGTGTTTTTGCATCATAGCGTCACAATTAAACATACTCATCCAGTAAATCAGCATCGTCTGCTCAGTGACTCATGGTGACCTGCTGTGTTCTTCCTGGTTCGCCTTAGGGCCAAGCTGCCAATCATTCAGAAAGATAAGGACGCACAGGTTGATGGGATGCACACAGAAATCCAACCTACAGTATATCTCCTGACTTCACTGAGTATCACAGTCAATGTGTCAATCACTTTCCCCATAACGCCCTATTCAGTCACGCGATGGCCCACAGCGTAGTTAGTGGTTATTAACGGAGGCCCTGTTGCGTTACACTTTGCTATTATCATATTTTTGGCTGAAAGATAAACAAAAAAGTACCAAATATGGCTTTAGCGCTACATGTTTCTAATAATATAGAATCTTCCAGATGTTAAAATGTGAATGAACCCAGCATCCATGTTGCAAATGTTAGTCACACAGGTATTCATCAGGTCATTAAGTTGTAATTTAAGCAATGTTTAGAGTGGTTTGGTCTTTGTTAACCCTACACTCTCCCACCCCAGGGCTTTTTCCCTCTGTGATGCCTATCATGTTGTTTATTGTAAACAAAAGCTGAAAGGGATTGTATCTGGCCGCAGCACATTCGTTTAACAATGCTGATTAGATATGACATAAAAAACAAAACCTCAGACAAAGGAGCAGCACCATGAGAGCATCTCCAAAACAAGGAGAATGTGTCATTTTGTCTTTTTTAGGCTTCATTCATATTCCGCTCTTCTTTTTTTCCTCTCTCTCTCTTCATGATTAAAACAAAATGGGTAAACCTTTCTTTCTTTTTTTTTTTTTTTTTTTCTCCTACCCCCACTTCACTACCAGTTTTGGACAGATAACTCCCGCAAGACCAAACCTAAAACAGCGACAAACAAAACAGTGTATAGGAGGCTATTGTTTTCTTGCACAGTGTAGTCTTTCTTGGCCTTTTCTTTTTTTAATTTTCAAATTATGTATTTAAATTTCAAAGCAATCCTTACCAGATGAGTATTTGCTCATGAGAGATCGTGCGTGAAGACAAAGAAAGTGGCTGATTTCAATTGTGTTCTGTCATTTCGAGTTTAGCTCGGTTTGGTCATAGATGGAGGTGGGGGGCATTACACACAAAGTTTGCGTAACATAAAAGACCTTTTTTTTTTTTGGTCTGCGTGCACGTCACTCTATAACTCCAAAGTGTTACGAGCGCAGTGGGATGACATGTTTTGAATAAAATTAATCTCATATCCACTCACAGTGTCGTAGCTGCTTACCATGCAGCTGCCGGGAGTTACTGGGAGGGTGTCGTTTTTATTGTGCTTTTGCTGCGCATAAATCCCCGTCCTATGGCCTAATGACAGAGCAGGTTCTGCAGGTGAAGCCCTCGAGGAGGAGAAGGAGGGTAGCAGAGTTAAACACAGCAATAAAGTGTCATAAAATTAACTTTATTCAAAGGATTATACATGTGCATTTGAGTGATACATGCACTATTCTAAACTTCATAACCTCAACTAATGTCCAAATTAAGATAACGTTCAAATCCAAGTATTCATTTAACATTTTTTCCTCGATCTTCCTTCCTCCTACAGTCTTTAATGTGTCCGTTTGTAAAGCAAATTTCAGTAAAAATTACCACATTTTATTATATCTGCACAAACAACAGTGCAGAACGTAATGACGCCCTGTTCCATAGGCTTTTTTTTTGTTTTGTTTTGCCTCTGAGCGTAAAGAGAAAGTACTTTCTATGAAGAGCCATTAAGTTGCCACTTGAGGTTAGTTTGCACAATCTGGAGAAAGCCGCTCCCTTAGGCAGAACAGTTCGGGTTGGTTTAACTTTTTAATGCAAAAAACCAAACTTTATGAATATGTTTAATAAATCGGTTGGTAATTTATGTGTGGCAAGTTGTGATGAATGCATGACAATGGGAGAGGTATTTATTATTATCTGTTGTACTGAAAACATTCTATCCCATCCCCCTCACACACACACACACACACACCTACACACATGCACATGCACAGGTTCAGGTGAAATATCAGTGGCTGTCCAGGTCACAGGTAATTAGAGGAGATGGTGATCTTTGTGACCTCGCCACACCCAACACTTAGCCTGGCATGTTGTCTGTATATTACAGCCCTGCCCATGCACCTTTACATGACAATAGAGAGGATCCACAGAGTCAACAAATATGATCGAAAGAGAGAGAGAGAGGAAGAAAGGAAGAATGAACGAACAAATGAATGAAAGAAAGAGCTGATCCATGTTCAGTTGTTATAACATTTCAATAAATAACTCTTTATTTAAATTTGTTTTTTAATTATATTTTCCTGTTAATTCTCCTTTTTAATCAGCTCTTAAAAGGAAACACTTAATTAAAAACAAACAAACAAACAAACAAACAAAAAACATTCAACATGCCAAATACCCACAGATTTTTGGATGAGAGATAAGTTTATTTTGATATGCTCAGGACGTTGAAAACATAATGGCAATTTCTAACACCAGAGGGCTCTCTTCCTCTCTTTTTTTCCCTCTCCTTTTATTCACTCATGGGCACCACAGCATGGGGGTCCATTAGTGAGCAAATATGTGAACAGAGGAGACTTGGAGATAAATAAATATGAGATATGGTGTCAGTCGGAGCTACTGCACTGATTCTAAAATGAAAGAATAATTAAACGAACAGGGCCATGTGTAACGGTATGTATATTTTAATAATTACATTTTTACAACTACAGTATATAAAGGAGTGTTTAGATACACTCATGCACTTCCTGTACATTACTGTGCCACCGTTCTAGTTTAATAAACATCTGTTAAACTTCTAATAACCACACAAAATCTGGATATATGTGAAGTATATACAACAGGAAAAACAGCTTCTTTAAACCAAACACATAGTATTTAATGGGACCTCACTTTCCACTTAATATATCTTTAATTCTTGCAAAAAATTGCATTAATTTTCTGATGTTTTTTCAGATGTTTCTAACTGCTTGTGCTACTTCTTATAGTGGAGTTAAAGGGTCACATTAAATAGTGTTCTACATATTCTGTATATTTTCTTGTTGCATTTAAAGAAAAGACAATAAGAAATACATAAAAACTAAAGGCTTTTCTATTGTGCTGTTAATATTTAATTTTCACATATATGTTTTTTTATTTACATCCTAGCCCTAATACTCACATTTTAATGAGTCACATATGCAGTCTCCATAAAACTATAACAAGCGTATCTTATGCTGCACTAACATAAAAATGGAGTAAGAGAGGAGTCTGACTGTGGGCCTTGTGTTCGCTCAGAGCATTTTCCTAATCACCCTGTGGGTTGTGTTAATTGATGAAACTTCCTGATGAATATGGCAGATCTTTGCCAGGGGCTGTGTTTTAATAACAATTATCACAGCCGCTAAAGCGTACTTGTATTAGCAGAGCTGAGGCCTTTTAAAGTCAATGACACACAAGTTGTCTTGGGCAAATGTTGCCAATTTCTGGACATTAACAGGATGGAAGACAGACCGAAGCAGCCCTGAGCGTCCAAAGTTTCATCCCTCTACCTCCGTGAACACTTCGGTTGAAAGAAAGTGTCTGTCGTTCTTTAAAACGAAAGCCATTTTCGTCTGTTTTTGGCACGGAACGCATTGATTCAATACTGTCATTTCTGATTTCCCTCAAGATGACAGACTGACCCCATCACTGACATATAGCTGTCACTGCCATAGCCACAGACAAGTATCTGATAAAGCTCACAGAGCGCTCTTACAAGCACGTTTACAGTCTGTAATTATTTAGTTTTGAGTGGTATGTGAAGATATGAGTTTGGACAGAACCTTCATGCAAATTAAACAACAAAGTTCTGCTCCATTTCATGTGAATTATGCAAATGTGTACCTTGGAGCAAGTTAATAATGAAAAAAAAAAAAAAAAAAGAGAGATCATAATAACTTGACTACAGGTCAAACCCACAGTTGATGTGTTAAAATTCAATCATATATACCATGTTTTGGCACAGGTTCTTTTTCTTATAGCTTTTATCCATTTTAACCCATAAAGACCCAAATATCCATCACTACTGATCTAAAATCTTTAATAATAATCCATTCAATACATGTAAATAATTGGTGTAAATGCAGTTTTTCTTCTTTTCATGGTCATCAGAGGCTCCGTACTTACCGTGGAAACACTGTCATCTTCTACAACACTGATTCACCAGTAAAACCTATATAATCGGATCAGTGACAGTGAACGGTGACACTTGGTTTATGTTAATATTTAATGATATATTTAGCAGAAAGTCACTTTTTCTTCAGTTTTCTCTGCTTTTGATAAAATAACCTTTGAATTTCCTCTGAGCTTTTATGAACAGTAGATGTACACACTTGGTTTATGTTCAGTTAATGACATGTTTTTCTAAAATTGACTTTTTTTTTTTTCAATTTTCTCTGTTTCAACTTTAATCTGAGCTTCAATGAACATCATTGAATTGAATATAGGAAAATATCTGATTTATACTTAAATACAAAACACAGAACTTAATGTTAGAATAAATGGTGATGAATCAGTTTTTAAAACAGGTTAAAAATAGAGAAGATTTAATTCTAGAACTGCCACATGTGTAATAACGGGTCTTAATGGGTTAAATTTCGACAGTATATAATCATATTGTACTTTTTCTAAGTGGCACAGGGTTATTTTCTAATTATTAATTAATGATAAGGTACATGTGTGTTGTTTGCATTGCATAACAGTTAAAAGAGATCCACCAGCAACACAAATCTTTGCAGCAGAAAACCTGAAAAACTGTAAAAAGTCAACTAATCTGTGCAGTGTTTATTGTTCCGCTGCAGCAGCACAGTCAACAGAGGAGTGCATGTAGTTACCAGGCAGAGATTTCTGATATCACCCAGCCATCATGAGCCACCCGAGGCCTTCTGCCACAGCATTAGGGCAGGTTACACACTTTGACTGTTTGTAATTCCCAGTGACAGCGTTAGCGCTTTGAGCTAGACCTGTAACCCTGAACACAGCCTCCACAAATAGGCCCGTGAAGCATACAATAAAAAAGCCTCCAACCTCCAGTTCAGGTTCTGAGTCTGGGTCTGGCTTTTCTGCCCACTCTGGCGTCTCTTTTGCCTCGTCTGTGTCTCTCTCGGCTCTCGCTGTGCTCCGATGCTGATAGACGGATCATGGTTCAACCTAATTCTGTCCACTGGCCAGTTTTCACATCACTTCCCACTGCTTTTGTGGATAAATAATACAATGTCACACGGTTCACTGTGACACCTCGGTCACCGCTGAGAAAATCATGTACAATTAGTTTTTATATGGTATCAGATTAGTCTTTTTTTTTTTTTTTTTTTTAATTTATTTAAACTACTTCCATAGTACTTCTAAGTTAAACGTTTAAGTCCAGATTTTTATTTATTTATTTATTTTTTTTTTTAGAATTTTGCAGCAAAAAAAGATTAAATAAAATGAAATAAAGAAAGAAAAGAAAGAAAGAGCTGATCTGTTTTCAGCTGTTCCCATAACATTTCAATAAATTGCTGTTTATTCTAATCTGTGTCAGTCTGTTTCATCCCTTCATGTAAATTATTACGTTATTATAATTAGTGGCTCCTACTGTTTGATGAAATGCGTGGAATGTATGTCCTCTGGGCAGTCTACCTGTGAAGGGACATTGTTTTGTCTGTCTCGCTCTCCCTTTTTCGCCTCCCTCTCTTTCCCCGTGTGCACCGTGGTTGACCCCCGGCAGACCTCAGGGGCCAGTATTTGACTCTGCGTTGCATGAGAACACAGCGGCGTTTCCACACTGACTACGTAGAGCCACTGCCAGAGTGAGTCAGAGCTCCACTCACTCCGTGTGCCTGCACCCTCCCTCTCTGCCCTGAAAACTTCTCCTCGTTCTTTCAAGACAATCTAAAAGGGGTTAAGACGTACTATCAGCGGGGCTATGCAGTCAGGTTCACTTAGCAAGAACATGAGGAACTCTGTTCACAGAGCTCTGCGAGGAACGCGGGAACACCTGAGGCAGCAAAGAGGAATTCTTAATGTCACAAATGAATATGCAAATATCACCGAATGTCATAACACACGCCTTAGTCACGGTCTGATCCAAGAGCAGCAAGAATGCCAAGGAGCTATCGTTGCACCAGTAACGCCTCGAGAACATAAGCTCCACCATGAACAAGTGAGAAACCAGAGCTTTTAGCCAGAACTGTGCAGATTGGTGATTTGTTTGTGTGTATTTGTCGGACAAGAAGTTTCTGCTAGACAGTGAAAACTTTATGCACTTAACATATACATCATAATGTTCATCTATGACAGCCTTACATATTTAACATTTTATTTATCTCAGCCTGTTTGGAAGCATTTAGCTCTGATTGGTTTGCACAATTACTCAAATATTACACATTTATCTAAATATATACATTTCTCTTAGTAATAGTAGCTTATATTTTTCATATTTTTATGCCCATTCACCTTTGCATGCCATTCTTAAATGCTATGTTGTTGTTGTTTTGATTTTTTCTGGTTAAATTATTCAATTTAGTTCATTTCAGTTTATTTTGAATATGCAACTAATCCCACTTATTCCTTAAAAATACACCTGATTGCATGGAAGCATGAAAAAAACATATAAATATACTGTCCACGAAAACAAAATATGACTTCATTCACACATTTGAAAAGGAGTGGGAGGAAGTTTTCTATTATTACACAACTTAAATTCTCTTGGCATTCAGTGTGGATGGCAAAGTACGGTTTTCATTGTACAGGGAAACGTTTTTATGTTTTTCTAAGAAAATGCTTGGAATCTTTTTCAAACAGGAAATAAAAAACACCAAGTCAATGGAACTAAAGCAGAAGAAGAAGAGCCTAATATTTAAGTAATAAAAGTAAACGCTCCCTGTTCATAACCAGCTCTTCCCTCCAATTTCACATCATCCTCACAGTAGGTTTTATGGTTCCACTTTATTTGTGGTAAGAAATTGTACCCCAAAATATTAATGAGCGTCACAGACCTAACATACCAGATTGCGTAACACTGACAGGTCTGAGCACTGTATTTTAGTGATACACCTGCACAAACGCTCTGTGGTTTCTAACACTAAAGAAGGACTCAGTGACTAAGTCTTGATTTGTTTGACTGTTTAATAACTGAATTTAACATTTGGCCTTTAAATCTAGTTTGTGGTGAAACAGTTGTATTGACTCACTTAATAAAAGTTGGTATTCTGCCATTTTTAATTACAAATGAGCAACAGATCATAAAATACAGACAGACTTAAAATGAGCAAGAAAAACACAAGGCTGCTTATTTGTGTGATGTGAGTCTTATTAATTTTGAGTTTTAATATTTGACACATTTTTTTTTTTAACTTATACCCACTGTTTGAGTTCATAATTGAAGGTTTTTCTATGAAAAATGTCTGTTGCGACTATTTTTTAAAGGGCAGCAACAACTTTTAGTGGTGTATTAAACTTCTTACTGTTGTTGGGACATTCATAAGAGTGAACGTCAGTTGTTTTGTTTTTTTTTCTTTTTACTGTAAATACAGTAAAAAAAAAAAAAAAAAAAGTCCCACATGCAAT
>JAPSES010000211.1:4016396-4031316 GCA_029822895.1 Maxillicosta whitleyi
TAATGCTCTCATTATTGAGCTCCGTTTCCCCCTTTCAGCGACATCAGCCCCTCCCCCGACGCTAAACACACAAACACGCTCAACAACTGCAAAAACTCAGAACTCTAATCAGTGTTGATATTTTAATGTTTGTAATGATTGATTATATGGCAGTGAGAAACGGTGCTATTTCATTAAGTTTCATTAGAGTCAATTCCAAAATGGGAACGTTGTCAGTAGATCTCCTGCTGAATGTTTTGTTTAAGCTACTTCTGAAACAGTAATGATAATAAAAGAACATATTGGTTTATTATATACCCCTTAAATAATTTTCCTCTTCAGGGGCATCAGTGAAACGCACAACAAAAGGGTTCGTCATTTAGAATAAATTAGGATTCCACAACCACAAGGTTTTCGCAATGACTTTATAAAGCATCATTCAGACAAAACTGACACAACATTACGTCTGTACGTCTGGGAGAACACACCACAACAGGCAAATACCAGCCCAGTATACTCACTCCACTCCAGGTGTGCTGGTTTAATGCCATACAGGAGCTTCCGAGTCATAACGCCAGGAGATGCAAAGTATCTGGGAACAACATGTAAACAACAGACACACAGAAAAGTGGAGGTAATTGCTGATTTTTTTTTCAAATTTTAGCCCTTTAAGGAATTCTGTTGGGGGAGTTTTCCTTTCACTAACCAATGGTTGACAGACAGACTGTGTTGCATAGTGTACGGATTGTAAAATCACTTAACCCTTTATCAGTCTAGTGACTATTTTTGGTCATTTCAGCAAACATTAAACATAGCTTCAGTGAGATCAAGAAGTATGTTGGTTTTTACAATACAATACAACGATTCAGAGAGGTTTTATAGAAATTTAAAAGCTGTAAATGTTGAATATGAGTAATGTTTTGTCTGTATATGACCTTATAACAGTTGTTTTATTGCGTGTGTTTACTTTTTAGCAAATGCTGCTTGGATGTTTTATGGCGAGAGAAGGGAGACTGTTGTCACGCCAACCGACGACAAGGCAGATGACCAAATCCAACACACAAACTTTGTATTTCAGAGTATTTCAATGAGTCCCCTATAAAGGGATAAGGCACATTTATGATTGTTGTTTTTTTTTTTTATTTCATTGAAATTATGTGAAATGGATATGATGTTTTAACAAGCTCTGCAGTTAAATATTTTAAACGTTATATATTTAATCTAACTACTAAAGTAAAATGCATTGATATTTTTTTTAGTGAAGTAAACTAGCTCCATAAGAATATTTATATATACGTAATATGGTAATGTACAATACTTTGCAGAAGTCCAAGTCCAACATTAGGTTTGTTGGTTTAGTAAAGTTGTAATAACCACACATATGCATTTGTCAGTTTCTATATTAAGATTCAATCTGGATTCATGTGAAGTATGTACAGCAGTGAAAACAAAAGTCATGGAAACAAAAACAACTTCTATAAACTAGTGTGGCTGGATTAGGTGTTCCCCCCTCCCCCCCTTTCCACTGTACATGTCTTTAACAGTTAACCCTTTACAATACGTGATTTATTGCATTCATTTTCTGGTGTTTTATACCAGGTTTCATTCAACACAAACAGTTTCTAACTAAATAATAATAGTACTATTAAATACAATCACGATTAACTATGACATTTCTGAGATAAGTTGCGATAAAGAAAATTAATCTTTTGACAGCCCTAGTTTTAACTTATCATTCTATCTGTATTTCACATTTTTCACTGAAAATCATTCATTTTCCTATATTTCATTATCTGTATTGAATTTACGTGTTTATTAAAACTCAAAATAAATCAAAGATTATTGTATTACAACAGACAAAAATGAAGAAAAAGTGGCTTTTTCAGCAAATATCTCATTAACTGAACATAAAACAAGTGTGTCCATCCGCTGTCAATGATCACATTAATGCTGTAGTAGATGACAGTGTTTCTATGGTAACTATGGAGCCTCCGAATGCCCAAATAGATCATATCTGATGACCACGAAAAGATGACAAACTGCATTTTACACCAGTTATGTTCATGCATTGATAGGATTAGTGGGCCAACAGGTATTAAACAGTTCAGTTCAGTTCAGTTGTTTGGATATTTATGAATTAATTAACAAACTTTTCAGCACGGTACTGCCTTATTCCTTTCACTAAATTATTCTGTCTGTTAAAGCCATGACCACTGCTTTCATCAGCCAAATCTCACAGTTTTATTTATTTATTTCCTAATGAGACGTAACATATTTTGAGTTCAACCGATCATCCGCTTCCTGCGTTTACTGAGCTGGAATGACTTGACCTCCACTCCTGATTTACACATGAGAATCTGCTGTCGCTGGTAGGACTTGTCGCTTTTGACGTGGGATGTTAAGACGATGGTTTAACCCATAAAGTGGTTTCAGTGGTTGGGAACTGCAAGCAGCGATTAGTCTGACTGCAAATGAGGCTTAATGTATTGCAGATTTCAAATGCAGCCGTCAAAGGGAAGTGGTTGTTTGGCACTAATGGAGGGGGTGAAAGTAAAGAACTAAGTATCTGGGAACATGTTGGACAAAATACGGGAAGTCACTGATTATTATATTCCACTTAACGGCTTTATTCAATTAATAAGTGAAGACAGAAAAAAACATACCGATATTAGATTAATCATGATTGAATTTTTCTTTATGGACCATCTTTCCCTCTGCTGACATCTTTGTCATGTGACTTACTCTGACCTACATAGAAAGGTCATTCAGTCAGAGATGGCATTGAATATGACGACAGTTCAGTGAATCGAGAGTTGACAAGTAGCCCTGGGCTTCCTAATGAGATCAAAAGATTATATTAGCACGTCAGATATAATCTTGGCAAAATAAAAGGCGGTATATGAGTATTTTCTCTCATAAAAGAAGAGGCACCGGGGGTAACAGGTAAAGCTCGACAAGTCTGCGCTCGCCTCCTTTTCCCAACTTTATTAGGTGTGTCAGAGGTGAGTTACTCATGCTGTCTCACAGTTAGCAGGAACATTTCTGACCACTTACAACACAGCTTTGGAAAAAAACACACAATAAGAAATGAGCCACACAGGTGCATGGGAGTCTGGTAGGAGTGGAATCACTGTATGGGGGTGGAAAATGTAAAAAAAAAAAAAAAAAAAAAAAAAAAAATCCTCATATTTACTGATGATGATGTTGAAACTGTGGTCAAAAACTACTCTTTTCCTCATGATACAGGTGAAGAAAGTGACAGTGGGACATTTGCTCAATGTGTTTAATAGCTCCTGGCTGTCAAAACAAAGCCCTGCAATGTTACATGCTGTCAGAGTGACATGAAAGAAAGCCGCAGGAAAAAAACAAAAGACAGGGGACAGGGTGAAAAAAAAAAAAAAAAAAAAAACTCAGACACAAGGAGGTATTATGTCGACCGTGTTCAACCGGTCATCAAAGGTCCGTCACTGTCAGTAAACCTTTACTTATACTTCGTTTTCCCTTCTCTGCCACTTCCTGTTATCACCTGCTCTTTCAAGACCGAGCTAACACCAGAGTATGAGGCAGTTAAAGTCAACCACAGTGAGGACAGTAAGCCTCCAGCTTGACAGTTCTGGTTGGACAGGTTTCTGAGGGGAGAGGCTGATACTTGTTTAACTGCTAGGTATGGTGCGCTGCTGCTGCCGCTGCTGCAGCTGCTGTTGTCGCTGATGCCTCTGGAACACGTTGGCTGCCCTTTTTTCATATGTGCCATTCACCTACTGACCTCCAAAATAAAATACATGGTTAACGCTGCATAACTGACCAACCATAACTATAGTCAGGGGTGGAGGAAGTACTGAAGTTTAGTATTTAAGTAAAAGTACTAATACCCTGCTGTATTTACTCAAGTAAAAGTAGAAGTATTACATCAAGAATCTTACTTAAGTATTTCCTTTAAAATGTACTTTAAAGTATAAAAGTACAAGTATTCGTCTTGTCTGTGGACTGTGTCATTATGATACAGAATGTAGACATATTTATTTATGCCTCTGCCAAAGTCACTGCTCAGTGTCACAAGAAATATTATGTGGATTGAACAGATTGGTGTCAATATTGTGTGTGTGATTTTTCATACAACATTTAGATAGTAAGTTTTTCCCTTCAGGGGTCCCCACAGCGAATCAGATTCGCATATTGATTTGGCGAGAGTTTTTACGTCGGATGCCCTTCCTGACACAACCCTCTGGAATTAGATGAAAAGTTAAAAAAAAAAAAAAGATTTAGATGAAAAGATGTTAATATAATGTAACGAGTAATGGCATCAATTTCCGAAATGTAAGGAGTAGAAAGTACAGATAACTGCCACAAAAAGTGAAGTAAAAGTAAAAGTATGCATTATTATTTTTACTTAAATAAAGTACAAATACAAAACTATAAAACTAAAAAACTACTTAAGTACAGTAACAAAGTAAAAATACTTTGTTACTTTCCAACACTGACTATAGTACAGACTTTTACAGCTTTTAACTTTTATTCCCTAAAAATATCTGTACTTTCCCCCCTTAATTTACAAAACAGATGTGTTACTTTTATCATAATGAATCTCTGTATAAACTGTGATTAACACTATTTTTATACGGTAACATTATTTTTCCATGGCGTCACTGCTCTAACTCCTGACAGGTTTTTATTTAACTAAGTTAGTTGAGACTGACTATTATTTTCACTAACAACCTGATGAACAATTATTCACTCTCACCTATGAGCAATTTGGATTAACTAATTAACCTACTTGGCTGGAAAGAACCCACACAGAAAGGTTTCTGAACTCAAGACCTTCTTGCTTGTGAGGCAAAGGTGATATCCACTGCAAATTGCTCTCAATGAATCTTAGTATAAGACCTAAAAACTAGGTGTCCACATGACAAATAATAAGATGAAAACAGCATTAAATGTTCATTATGTACAATTTTCTAAAGTTCAGAATGTCCTAATAGTCTTTTCAATATATCACTGTGACGTAACTTTGCACAAAAGCCGACAGTAGAAAAGTCCTGCAAAGGGATTTTTTTTTTACGTTGATACTAGGACCACATTTCACAAGTTGTATTTCTGTATTTTAATTAACCTTTGAGCACCAATAGCTTTATTTCTATCCAATTAAAGAACGTATTCTTCTAACATCTATAATTGAAAAGTGTATGTGATGTATTATTTCTGGTAGAAGACTCAAAGCTGTACACGAGTTCACACATTTCCTGCTTTTGTATTAATATGACACAGTGTTTTTTTTGCAGTCAGCTCCTCAAACATATAAAAGGACCACATCTATAAGTACAGACTGCCTGAGCAGGCGATGGTTATGCAATCTTCCACCACATATAAATCCCACCAGAGGTTTTCCATGTCTTCATGTTCCGACAAATGAAAATAAACTGTCCTCTGCGGCGTGAAACCTGCAATACCAGGTTCCCCATTAAAGGCTGGAACTAAAATCAGGTTGTGACTCCACACAGAGGGGGAAAAAAAAAAAAAAAGTAAGGAGAGAAAATAACAGCAAGTACAGACAGATAAGATGTTAAGTGACGGACTCTTGGGGTGATTTATCCATGTGTCAATAGTTGAATACAAACAAGCATTTTCTCCTGTACCCAGCTCCCAGCATCTTTGTTTATCACATGATGTACTTTTGAGGTCTCTGTCTTCACTGAACCACACTCCCTATTTGTGAAGCCGAAGTGAGAGCAGATAATGATGGCTACTGTTCCCATTAGTTTGGGGATTTTTCTTTGCTGTGTATTAATAGGAAGATCTTCCAGCACATGACTTAACCATCGTCTGTAAAAGATGGCTAAAAAAAGAGGTTATAGAACAATACTGCTATCCATTAACAAATATGTGTGTGTGTGTGTGTGTGTGTGTGTGTGTGTGTGCGCCTTCTGCAATATCACTGAGTCACTAGATGGGTCTTTCATTTTATTATTTTTTTATTTTTTCCTGAAACTTTAAAACCTTTTTTTGCATTTTGTTGTTTTTTTTTAAACATATTTCCAAAAAAAAATGTATATCATGCCCACTTCCTAACCTCTACTTGATAAAAAACTAACCCATTTATAAAAGTCATAACACGTCATCATAAAAAGTTAAACCATACACCAGAATGATACCATTATTTACAGAAGCCCATTAAATTACAACATAAATTAGAAAATATTTACATCCAGAACCAGATACTGGATAAAATTCTATGTTTGGAATTTAATGTCTAATTAAAAACATTTTCAGAGGAAGAAATATGTACATTTACACATTCTCACAACATACACACACTCTGGCAGGACTTAATCAGTTTCGTAGGTCGATGACAACTTGGGGTTTTTAAATACTAAGAATGATAAATACCCAAAGTGGTCACAAAAGTAATGTGTTTCCACTGCCAGGTTTTAAAGATAGAGTAACAATGGAGCATTGCTATATGCCTGTAATCCACATGAACACTGAAGAGGCTTCTATTATACTGACTTTAAAGTCTCTGGTTTTCTGACCAAACACAGACTGACAAACCAATAATCGTTGTTTCTCATTCAGATCTACATAAGATTCAAATCAACTCTCATGAACAAAGCACAATAACACTGGAGTGATTTTGAAGTGGTCGTACAAATCAAGCACAAAAAAAAATTAGGAAAATGAAGTGGATTTCTTCTCTCTCTTTCTTATATAAAAACTGTCCTTTGCAAGTCCATTGAGACACAGGAAATCAGTGGATTTGCCTCCAGACAGAGCAGGAGGGGGGGGGGGGGGAGAGAAAAACAGAGGAATTCACAGCCACAGCAACTCATCTTGAAATGATGTCCTCTAGGGAGAAAAAAACAGGATGCACTTTGTTCTTTTCCTCCTTTTGTCAACAGTGTACAGGTCCCATGCTTGTAGCATCAGCACATTAGCAGCCGTACGGAGCTGCACAGTGGTTAGTACGGTATGGTGTGCGTTATGCCTTCACAGGGCGGGCTCCCATTAGGACCAATCAATGGGCGTTAACAACTGGTGCCAACAAAGGCTGATTTCTCATAAACTGCGGCCATCTGTGATAAAATCTTATAAATCCTTAACTTATCAAAAAATATTATATAAATTCACATACACACATACAGTATTCAGCTCTCAAAGGGACAATACTAATATCTTTTTTTTGTTTTTTAAAAGCCCAAAAAGGGCAAACGGGGCAGCACGATTAAGGGACCGCGGGGAGGTTCGTGTTCATAAGGATTCTCGTCTCATTTCCTGTGCTTGTCCATTTTGTCAGTAGATTTGTTTCCACTGTCTGAAGATCCCTGGGTGTCGCTACCAGAGCTCAGGTACATCTTGTCCACTTGTTTGAGTGCCTCGTTCAAGTAGTTCTGAAGCGAGGTCATGGCAGCGCAGATGGCTGGAGAGCCGAAGCCGTGAGTGATGAGGCTGAAGTGGGTCAAGCAGCCTTGGATTCCAGGCTCCAGGATGGGTGCCGGTCGTGAGTTTCCCAGAGGTGAACGGTCCTGAGTGAGCAGGTCTGTGAACTCTTTGCAGATTTGTCTGAAAAAGAAAAAGATGATTTAGAAGGGAAAACAGTTTAGGGTTACATCTAGCCTAGGGTTTGGGTTTTAACAGAAGACATATAAAGCGAAAATATATGTATTTGAAGAGAAAAAATGTGTAATTTCTGACAAACAAAACCAAAACAACGTAAAATAAGCTGCTGCTGATCTGGTGTATATACCAGCTACATATAATGGTGGTCTAAATATATAGAATATTAAGGAGAATGCAGGATTTTCAGTGTAAAACCTCTGAAAATAGTATTAGATGTGACAGCTCGCAAATCAAAACTCCAGACTTTTTCCAGACTTTTTCAAAACTGCTATTTTTTTTCCTGGACCTTGATTTTTTTGGAGTTTTATACATGTGTGCTTGCTTTTTTGGTCGAGATTGTACCTGTTATGTGTAGTAGAAAAGTTCACTTTAATATATGTATGAATGAATTAATGCATAATTCACATTAAATTGTGTTTTACTGACAGAAAGTTTTTCAAAACCTATAAAAACCACAAAAGTGCACAAACATATATCACTAGAATCATTCCAGTACAAAGCGGTTAGTGAAATCATATTACGTTTTTATATATGCGTTCGTCGTGTATTTCTTATCTTACAAGATTATGTTCCTTTGGGCGTACTCGACTATGACAGAAACTTTTTTCCGAACTTTATTAAGACTTTCACACAAAATTCCATACTTTTGCAAACTTTTAAGACCTGCACACGCACCCTGTTCCTAAAACCTTTCTAATACTGTATGCAAATTAGAAGCAACCCCCCAGAAAAGACACTTACTTGGCAGCGAGGAGCATGTTCTTACGAGAGTTAACTTCATTGCGGTCCACATGAGGCCTGCCCAGGTATTCAGCAATCGCCTTCGCAGGGAACTCTGTTTCGCATACATAGCCGAAGTCTCTCGCTAAATGAACAGCTTCACCTACGAGAAATGAGAAGAAAAATCACCTGTAAAAGCTTTTCTAAGACAAGTTCACACATCATTTCTTTGCCTTGAACCAAGACTACATTAATCAATTCTGTTTCTACTGATGTTATCGCTGCTTTAATACACGGAGCAGAGATACAACAACAAACTGACTGACCTCACTGACTTATCACTTTGAAGCAGCAGCCTCATTTTGGACCTGATATTCACAAGTACCAAGGCACATGAAGTTAAACACTTGAACTACAGAATAATCAGCTGTGCTCAGTCTTCTTGCTCGGGGGAGGAAGAGCTAGTGAGATGAATATATTTCTGTCTTGAGGGTGGTTTTGACTTGCATGGTCATAATGTGCTTATGTGAGTAAATGCTAGCAGAGAGTGCCCACGGCGCCAACAACACTGCTTATTGATAGACACGCACATCACTCCAGGACACAGTCAGCTATTAAGAAGCAAAAACTTTAAGGTCAGCTGGCCCTCCTGGCGAGGCGTACACAAGATAACAAGGCTTAATTCAGCTTTGAAGGTCTCTAAATAACACAAGCCTGCAGTCATTCTGCTGCACAGAATCATCAGCCCATTTATAAAAAAAATTAGCCGTGTAGAGCAAAATAGACGCAAAAAATATTCGAATTTAGCCCTTGGCAGGTATGTGCGGTTAAAGCGCTGCTGTGGTCTGTGAGAGGCATCACTGTCTCGCTAAGGTATGATGGGTAACTTAGTATGCATGATACAGGAAACAACAGGATGGAGATGATGTATCATCATTTTTAGCTATGTATCAGCAAAAACAAAAACCTGCACATCTCCGAAAGTTTGAATATATAGGCTAATCCAGAGGGGAATAAAATTTAAATATGCAAATCAGGTAAATTAAAGTTTGTTGTTTCTATAGTCTTAGATGGGTAAAAAAAAATGTATGAGTGGAGCGTAATGGGGTCTAAAGCAGGAAATCTGAGGAAAAGTCTTGTGATTATAACATTACATAGCAAATACATCCCTTTAATTATATTTTGTATTCAGTCTGTATTTTTTTCTACTTTACTGGAATCTGTATTAATGGATATTTGGAAAAATCCACAGGTGACTTTCCAATTCCAAATTTTGTAAAACGCTAATTTATGCACATTTCCATCTGCAGTTGTTAAACATAACCAGTAAATAGTTAGTTCAATCAATCAATCTTTATTTATACAGTACTTTTCATACAGTGGATGTAGCCCAAAGTCCATTACATGTAAGTTAATGTAGTTAATAGAACTTGAGCTGCTGATGATAGAGCTAATAAAAGTAAGAGCTACAGTTGTCAGAAACATAAAGCTAACTTTATTTTTTTCAAACAGCATCGTTTCAAAGTCTTCCACAGTTTATTTAAACCAACCTTTTCATTCAACTTTAGTTTCCGCAGCTTCATAGACAGTGGCATTTTGTTTCTGCTTCCATGTGATATGACATTAACGTTTCTATCTTGTAAGAATTCAGTTAATGTTGTGGTCTGGTTATTTGTCCGCACATGTGTTACGTCAAATTCCATCATTTACTTTTTATCAGTACCAACTTTTCCACCTCTTCCTTGCATGAACACTTTTCTGTAATGTTCTGAGATACAAGGTTTTGATATTTCCACTTTATGTACCAATTAAAACTGTGAATAAAAGGCTGGAGGGATACACACTTAATTTCTTTTTCTCTTTTTTCTATTTGTGTAATTACAGCCAAAGAACTGTTGCACCTCTGGTTTGCATAGGTTTGTTTCTCCAGGATCTTATCCAGATACTTGATAATGTCAACACATAACAGAGTAAGTGCCATAGGATTATATCAGGTCTTCACTGAACTCAATGGGCAGAGGACAAACAGGCTCACGGTGCCACTGACGCGTGGTTCAAACAGCAAAAGGATCATTTCATGAACGATGCCTTCTATGACCGAGCATTTAAAAAATGACTGATATTTGGGGAATGCATCAGAGAGAAAAGACTGCTCACAAGCGAAGAAGCTCCCACGTCCTCAAAGAGTTAAAGCAACATTCCACCTAGGGCAAGCGGCAATTAAACCTGAGAAGTTACTACTGAGTGACATGTCATACCTTCGACTAGTGAGGTGAGTAGGGTGACGTTGGCTGCCTTCCTTCTTCCTGCCGGCAAGTTGAGCCCAATCTTATCCAGCTTTTCTCTCAGGGAGCGACCACCATTTTTTGACTTGGCCCTGCAAAGAGAAAAACACAAAAATACATTATGAGTCCATTTGCATGAATTCACACGATTATGGTGTTTCTCACAATGTACGTTTCTGTAATGTGATAATCTCTTCACGTCGTCACAACTAGTACTTATATTATTACATCTGACCAACAATAACCAGGAACAGAAATGTGATGCTGTTGACCATTTCTGAACACTTTTAATAACAATATATATGTGTGTGTGTGTGTGTGTGTGTGATATGTAAATGGCCTCTCTTGACCCAAAAACAAAAAAAAACATAATGCAATTGACGCTTCTGCTCATAAAGCATAGCAGAGAAATTCCTCATAGATGCGTTAGCAAAACACTTAAACTCCCCACTTGCCATGGCCGATTCAGTTTTCCGCATGACTGGCGGTCAAGCTCTCCTTCCGCATGGCGGGTGAGAAAGACAGCATCTTTAGGGGAGGCGTGTGTGTGTGAGTGTACCCCACCCCTTCACCCCCTTCTCCTCCTGTCCCTGTGCTAACGATCCCTCTCCTATTGCTATATGACCTACTTAAAAATGTCTGCCAATGTGTATATGCATGTGTGTGTGTGTGTGTGTGTGTGTGTGTCAGCATTAACACAGGCACATGGGAAGTGGCAAACGTGCACTCCAAGCACAAAATGCTACGGTGAGGGGCGTCGAGTACATAATGAAACCTCACGGTCCCTCGACAGACTGCTACGCTAACATATGTGCCATGAGGTCAACTGCTCTGTTACAGTTAAACGTAGCCTGGCCGCAACCCCTGACAAACACACAAAAACACACCCATAGAGCCCACTGTCTTTAGATCGGTACTAACTGTGTTGATGTAACCTATCCCCGGAGGCAGCGGAGAACCAAAATTGCAGACCACACAAAGAATGTCACGAACTTTACGCAAAAAAACTGATGAGCAAGAGGAACTGAGCCAAGTTGTGCTTTTATAAAAACCTTTTCCCATGAGAGGTAGTGTGCAAATTACCACAAATACATCCCCTCAGTTTGACAGCATTAAATATGTGAGACAATCAGACAAAGTTGCAGCAGTTCGGAGGTAACACCGAATGATGAAACACCAAATAAATTAACCGGTAAAGATCCAAACTGATCCACTGTTGAACCAAATCATCAACCAATCTAAGATGTTTAGTAACTTCTGATCCACTAATCCTATCAATACACGTAAATAATCGGTGTAACATGCAATTTGTCATATTGTCAGGGTCATCAGATATTATCATTTGGACGTTCAGAAGCTTAGTGGATGTGGAAACACCGTTATCTTCTACAACATTGATTCACCAGTAAAACCCATGGAGTTGGATCAATGACAGTGGATGGAAACACTGGGTTTATGTTCAGTTAATGAGAGATTTTACTGTGGAAGTCACTGTTTCTTCACTTTTCTCTATTTCTGACATAATAACTCTCAACTTTAACCTGAGTGTTAAAGAACATCTACATGATCAGCGAATTAAATATTGAAAAATACCTCATTTTTACTTTAGAATATTATACTATAGTTATGAGATAATTAGGGGTGTATTGACAAGAATCTGGCAATATGATACAAATCATAATACTAGGATCATGATGTGATATATCACAATACTGTTAAAAAAAAAAAAGCCAGTTTTTGTTTGTTGTTTTACAGTCAGTAGAGTTTAAGATGTTGCTCAAATGTTCATATTCTATTAGTTCATAACTAACATAATGACATTATTTATGTGCAATCCCAAGAAAGGAACTAACATCTGCCTCTCAGACATTAAAAAGTGCTTTCAGGATGCTTCAAATAACCATTAATTAATAAAACTGTGTTAAATAATAAGAAAGAAAATAGAAACAATACATAAAAACTGCTGCCATATCTGCATTAAATATCAGTACACTACTTTCTAATATCAATACAGTATTGTGAAATCAAATACCACAATCTATTGCAGAACCGATATTTTCTTACACCCCTAATGATAATATTATAATAAACAGTGACATATCACTTAAGAAAGGCGAAACAGAAAGAACAAATCATTTTTGGTCTGAATAGGTTCATTTCATTTGGATTTACATCAGCAATTCTTGGTTTTTATAAATTAGTCCATGTTGCGCTGCGTTGCCTGCATCAACAGGGAAAAACTACAAAACCCTGCATGCTGCCGCTATGAGTTAGTTTGAAGCCTGACCTGCGTAAAACTCCTCCCAACAGCGATGCATTTAGGCACTCTGGGGGTGACAGGCGTCTCTGGACTTCAGCAACGGTAACCTTGTACTTAGAGGTGGAGCTCAGCAAGGAAAGGCGTCCGGGTACAGAGCAGAACACCTCTGTGGGGTTTGAAACCATACCCAGGAGGGACTCTTTCTGGAAGGGAAGACCCAGCGTGTTTCCTTTGGGAAGTGTGACAGGTCCTGGAGGATGAAACAACAAAAATATGGGTGAGGATAAGCCACACAGTGAGGCCATAATAAAGAAGTGGGCAGCTTGGTGGTATATACTGGTTGTGCAATAGCATCTGTTTATGTATGCTCTTTAGCGTGTATGTACATAAGCCTAATCATCATAATCCTTTCTTTGCGGGGAATCTGTGTTTTCTTTTGCTGCGTGTAATCACAAGGAAGAGTGCATATGCCGCTCTGAGCAAATGAGAAAGGCGATGTCTATAGTACACAAGACAACTGCTGAAGACCTTTAAAAAAAAATGTGTGGCTTTCCAAACATCAGTTGCTGCTGTTTAAACATCGAAAATGCCAAACACCATCAACAAACAGGTACTCACACACAGACTGGCCCTAATCTAAGCCACAGATACTGTGTAGTGTCTTTATGACTTGTCAGGCAGGCTCTGGGTAGTCTAGAACATGGTGTTTTAGTTTAAGTTATGTTTTTTTTTCCTAATGTTGAACATATTTTAGATCAAAGATTCAAAACTTTCCAACCCCACCCCCCCACATAATAAGCACTGACAGTGATCGGACAAAACAAACAGTACAGCACACTACAAGACAGCTATCTTCATCCTCACCCGCAAGAATGCCCCCCTGATAATAAGTCCTCTGTAAGCGATCAAGGTTCCTGCCACCTCGTAGTCCTAATACTGAGACAGAAATCACAGAGTCACATAAGTGCTTTGAGGCTCCTCTGGGACACATGGCTGGGAATGACATGCCATTGTTTACAAGTGGAAAACCTAGATTGCCCATAGCGTGCCCTTGAGCATGGGAACAACAATAATGAGCCATTACTGATTCTGCAACAAAGAGAGACTGGATGGTTTACTGTGTCATGCAAATTACATTTTGTCTGACTTGAGATGCTGTCTGACTTTTTGTTGTATTCCAAAATCAACACTGTACATCATCACCAAATTAAACCGATCATTGTGACAGCTGTAAAAATACAGTGAATCATGAATAGATGTCAGATATGAGAATTAGACGCTAAAGCACATTTAATCCTATATACTTAATACATTGTATTTTTCACATATTTCACATCTATCTATCTATCTATCTATCTGTCTGTCTATCTGTCTGTCTGTCTGTATACATGTTCAAAGCTTAAACAGTAGAATAACGTTGGTCTTACACTGACTCAAACTCCGTTTAATGGAGTCATGATGACAAAACAGTGGGAATAAGTTCTCACTCAAAACAGTTCATGTCTCAACACATTACTAAACTGTCCTTCACATGCAAGCCCGATGCCACACCCCACCAAAAGCTGGTTCTGCAGAGCCAAGCACCGCTTCAACATCAACTCCTAATTTCACATTAACATGAACAGAAAAGAGCTGCAATTGCGAGCTTAACCAGCCTAAAGATGATCCAAAGCTTTCCTTCTCTATACTGTCCTCAGCGAGCATGTGAAGATTGCTCAATTTCTTGTCAGCGACTTGTCAGCTAACCTGCCATTTTTTGAAAAGGATCCATTTTTTTCCTACTGGGCATCCTTTCAAGCACCTCCAGCAACAGAATAGGCTAGGGATCACATCAAGCTTAGATAAGTGTGTCTCATGAGGATTATCATTGTATTATGCAGGGCGGGTACAAATACAGGACTCCTTTAGTGCACTCTTGACATGACGCTATAGAAATAATTGACATTTCAAAGTGGAAAAATACACTTCATACTGCAAATTTCCAACCCTTGCCAGTAATTAGGCCTACTACATCTTTATGCGGTCACTCAAAGGCACATGTACCCCAGACAGAATGTGCCAAAAC
>JAPSES010000211.1:4038336-4058949 GCA_029822895.1 Maxillicosta whitleyi
TTTCTCAGTATCTCGGTTAATTATTGACCAAACCTGATGAAATTTTCAGGAAATGTTCACTCTGAGACAAGGAACAGGTGACTAAATTTTGGAGGTGATCCGGATCACTGTCTGGATCCAGGAATTTTTTAAATGATTCTCTATTAGTTATCATTGGCACTTGGCGGAGGTCTGCGCTCTCCAAGTGCTTTTCTAGTTTTCCATTGGGTTAAACTACAACCATTTTTGGCTTGCATGTTGTCATTGTAATGCATATTGTCTTGCAAAGCAGAGTTGCTCACGCACACTCAATACCCATCTACAGTTCCATTAACAACCTCTAACAAGTTCAGTCATGCAACAGGTGTCCTCTTACTTTGACTTGGAAATCAATGTTTTGTTTACACAGGTTATGAAAATCTTTGTAAATAAGTTCCTGAAGCATTACATGTATTGGGAACAGATAAATGTAAATAGTAATTAAAGGAAGACTATTTCCAAAAGTAAATGTGAACATTTCCTTTCAGAACACCAATCACTACATGAAACCCTGTTTGCAGAGCAGACACTGATTACCAGCAATATGCAAATTATATCTGTACCCCAACGTATGTTTCCTGACTCTATTTGCATGCAGGCTGCAGGCTGCAGGCTGCATGCGATTTCCTCTGAAATGTCTCTGTGAAACATGTCTGTTCTGACTCAGCCCTGTGTCCATTTTGCAATTCCAGGTACACAATTTCAAAATGCCGATTGGATTGACAGGAAATATTTATTAAACTTGACACTATCATACTGTGTCCTGATTAGTGGAAGAAGTTTGCAGTGGGTTGTAGTGAGTGCTTATTATTGATAGGATGACAGATGCATTTATACTATCTTGTAGAGCTCAGCGTCTCTCTATCTCAATGGTATTTGAAGTTACTTTAGTATAGATAGAAAAAAGATTACTCCACATCATATTTACTTAAATGCATTCCTACTCCTTACATATTTTGAACATATTTAACATAACAATAATAACAGTGTATATTTGTACATTATGGACCACTACTTTAACCCAAACGATAATTTTTTATTTAACTAAATAAACTGCTTTGATTCCACACTTTAGCCAAAATGCCTAACAGAAAAGAAGTAAATACTCTTTTATCCTCCTGGCCATCAGATAGTACAATTCATCAGTGAATGGTTGGGGGGGGGGGGTTCTGTCTCAGTCATAATCACATTAGGACTGATCCATACTATCTATCCAACTATCTATTTAGTCAAACTCTAAAAGGTAAGTTAATTGGCGTGTAAAATATTAATGTGAGCGAATGTATCATATGTTGTCTCTCACACTGGTGTCTGAATGTGGCTGCACGGGCTGAAATCCAAACCATTATTATTATTATTTCTATTGCTATCTTATAGAGCCCCTCATTCCTTTTTAATCTTTTCTTTCATCTGTACAGATGCAATGAACAGAATTTTATAGAATTTTACAGAAGTTCAATACACAAGAAACTGCAAACCACACCATTCAGCCACATATCACAGGAAGTTAGCAATAGGAAGAAAATATTAGGCAACAGCAGGTAAAAAAAAAAAAACAAAGTAGAATATTCAAAAAGAGTAAAATGAGACTGCATGCCGGCTTTCATAATAGCACCCATATTAACATGTAAATATTAAACCCCTGAGTAACCAGGGTGTCTATTGTGTGTCTGTAATGCAGGCTCAGTGGGTGTGAACTCTGGCCATGTGCTCTGTTCAACACAAGAGGGATAATCTCAGAAGCTGACCTAGCAGCAAACAAACTGTGTGGGTCCTGCTCTGAAGTCAGTCACTGCTTTTGCAATTTCCACAGATGACATGAGCAAGCGTTGAGCCAACCGCCTTATCATCCCGTCAACAAGACAGATCCTACTATTCAACTAGTGTCTATCTGTGGAGCTAAATCAGCTGCATGACAGGAAACAAGAAGGTGAACGAGACAGACCTAGGGGGAGGAGACTGAGGAACCCAGTATGTTCACCTCTCAATGGAATTAAACACACTTGAGAAAAAAACAACAATGTAAACTGCTGAAAAAAGGGAAGTAGGAGAAGAAAAGTATTGATGCAACGCACCAGTGAGTAGGGAGAGGAGACTGGAAAAAGAAACCAAACGGAAAATGTGTGTATGCATGTATGCGCGTTTGTGCTCATCTGTGTGAGTTCTGAGCATGTGCCTTTGTCAGGTGCACTCGGGTGCTACTGCCGGTTACCAGGCAGAGACACCCTCCCCTCATGGGGATGTGGGGAGTGACTACTGGGGAGTGTACAACAAGAAAAAAAAACCAAAACCACACATCTACAAATGACTCGCACCAAACGGTTCTCAAGCTTAGAGAGCAGCAAAGCTTATCAGATCATTTTCAGCTGCAAACAACCACATTTTTGACAAATCAAGTTCAAACAGAAAGCAACAACCACTTCTGCTGCTGCGTTTTTGTAGCTGATGATGGCACGAATGGAAATATCGTTTTACTCTCCTTTGGACTCTCTAACACCTTGAGAGTACTTAATACAATTTCAATTCAAGGAGCATGCACTCATATCAATCCTATTTGATAATTATAAGGATAATACACTGAGCTGCGTCAAAGGTAAGTGACAAACCTAGCCTTTTCTTGCGTCAGTACCTTGCTACTTGTGTTTACATACGTTTTGACTGTTTGATTTACGCCACCACACAAATATGAAACGCAAAAATCAGTGATAAAACATGACATCACTGTCGTCAGTGAATTATCTGAAATGTGTTTTTTTTTTCCCACAATCAAAAAAAAAAAAAAAAAAAAAAAATGTACGAACACTGAGATTCTCAAAACATAACAACTGCCTTATTTGAATGCTTGTGGTGCTTATCTAATGGGAAGGGAAACATGGGAAGCTTCCCAGTGGACATCTGTAGCTCGGTTGCTGTTCTTAATAAAAACATGACCTTAATAGCAGTGGGATAAGAGATAAGGCTTCGATCTTGTTCATGTTGATATCTGTCCCTTGATTTAACCATTAATATCTCAGAATCTAGCTAGTAATGTTAATACTGGACACATTTAAATAAAATGCAAAGTCAATGCAAACCACAGTCTGAATGTGTGGTCCTTTGACACTAAAATATCAAAGCCATTTTTTTTTTTTAATCCTCGCCACATGATGGTATCAGAACCTGTCCGAGTATCTTCCTGTCTGTCTATGTGTGTATGTATGTATGTATCCATCTATCTGTACCTCTAACTCAAATTCTGCATGTTTGGACTTTGTTCCACAACTGTACATCTCTACCATATTTCCCTTCCCTGCAGTTAATGATTCAGATCTGAATTCCAAGCATATTCTCTATTATTGGTAGCCTGTTACTAATACTGTCCTTTGTGGGAATAGTATAGTTATTAATTGAGGTTGATATGTGAGGTGAATATGATGGATTCATCAAAAAAATAAAAAAATAAAAAACCAGGAACGCTGATTCCAAATCTTTTGTTGTAGAGCATTCCTGATTTAAGATGAGTGAAAAACAGAAAAAAATTGTGGGAAATTAATTTTGCACAACTGAAAAAAAAAAAATATAAAAACAACGATTTGTGTACAGCATCTAATCATAACACAAAATATCTTAGAGCAATAACTTTGAAAAGACTCAGCAGGACCATGCATTATGTATAACAGGTCCATTTCCCATCCTATTTCCCACTGGAAATGTGAAGGCCATTATTGCTTTCATTTGCCAAACGACCACATGCGATTGCTGCTAAAATGTAGTTGAATCAAAATCCTAACACTCTTGTGAATCAAATAGTTTTCAGTGGTGTGTCCAGGGAGGGCATAAAAGATGTTTTCTGTTCTTTACCACAAACATCATCTGAAAGCAGCCATTATATTTCAATTAATAATTGAAGACTATATAATACTGGCAAAAGTTCAAATCAATATAGTCACAAAAAGTCTAAAAAGATTCTCAATGCTCCTTTAGTTTGGTAGCAACTACTAATCAGTTTTATTATATTATATACTTATTCTGCTTTGCAGTGGGTACTGCGTCACACAAGTTAATATAGAAGATAACCACAACCTTTCTTTGGCCTCATTCCACTCTCAACAGAAAGTGAAACAAAACAGAGACCACAAGTAGTGTAGATGTCATCTATGTCGACGATGGCAAGAAAACTAAGAAATCTAGCAAAAAGAAATGGTGTGTCAATGTTCTACATATCAAATAAAAGTTATTAAAGAGGCTAAATTTGGCATATTCAACTATCCTGGGCTAAAAAGTGTCTTCATCAATTAGGACTAACCTACATATTTAACCTGATTTAATACCCCTCTGGGCCCATGAATCTAATGTGAATTGACGATCTGAATGTCTGTTACAGGAGTTTTATCTGTGGTGGTGCTGTCCGGACTGCAGTGACGAGGGGTTATTATGTGCCAGTTTGAACCTAGAAAACGCAGGTTCCTGTTTTGCCTGGGAATAAGTTTTATGGTCTGCTCGGTTATTTATTTGAGCAATGACACCCCAACAGAACCCAAGCCCCTAGAAGCTGTTAGCTGCAGACCTTTCTCATCTGCATGTAAAGCCTATCTGCCTGGTGCTATGGAAGGAGTAGAATGGCAACGTCGTGACTGCCAGGTATGTAGGGTTGTTTAACACACTTTCTTACTGTATTTCTGATGATTACATGTACAATAGAGCATTGGAGCACCAGTTATACCTTTACTAAGCATAATGAACAAGTTAATTAACTCACCAAACAAGGAAATAAGTGTTTTTTTTCCCCTACCTACAGGTGGAAAGCTATATTTTGAATGGTCAGCTGCAGTGTTCGGAAGTCACCAAAGACCTGCATTTCATAACAAGCCCTCTGAGCCATGAGGAGAGGGACTACCCATTAGCATTTATTGTGACTGTTCACAAGGAACTGGAGGTTTTTGTTCGTCTACTGCGGGCAATCTATATGCCACAAAATGTCTACTGTATCCATGTGGACGCCAAGGCTCCATTGGAGTACCAGGTGGCTATACGGATGTTGGTCCACTGTTTCAAAAATGTCTTTGTCTCCAGCTACCGTGAGACAGTGACGTATGGTGGCTTTTCCCGGTTACAGGCAGATTTACATTGCATGAAGGATCTAGTGAAGTCCAAGGTTGGCTGGAAGAAGGTGATAAATCTGTGTGGACAAGATTTCCCTATCAAGAGCAACCTGGAACTGGTGCGTTACATGAAGAGCAAAGAGTGGAAGGACATTAACATGACGCCTGGGATCAAACAACCGCCGACCATGAAGTACAGGACACAGTTTCAGCACAGGGAGATCATGGGGTCATTTGTGGTCAATTTAGGTCTTAAGAAAGATCCTCCTCCATACAATCTGGAGCTGTACTTTGGAACAGCCTACTATGCTCTCACAAGGCCCTTTATAGACTTTGTTCTGACAAACCCAATTGCCCTAGAACTGCTGGAGTGGTCCAAAGATACATACAGTCCAGACGAACACTACTGGGTGACACTCAACCACATTAAAGGTAAACTGCTTGTTTGGGCTAGGTACGGTATACTGAAAAGTAGGTCGTCAACAACCGTTACAGTTAAGAACCAATTCCAAAAAACAAAGGCCCTCTCACACACTGTGTATGTGTGTGTGTGTGTGAGAGAGAGAGAGAGAGAGAGAGAGAGAGAGAGAGAGAGAGAGAGAGAGAGAGAGGGCCTTTGCTCGTGGGATCAGTCCCTAATTAAACATATATTTGCAGTGTTTTGGTTCTGCGCTTATCAATGACTATTTTTTAAAAAAATATTTAAACACTATTTTCTGCAGAGAACCACACCGATATGCATGAAGAATAAACAGAATTATGGCATTGACATCGATAAAATTCTAATCACCTAAAGCAAACATGGTAATCTGAGAAGCAATATCTGAAATACAGGAATATAGTCAGAGCAACACAGTTAAACAGAAGACTTAACCTTAAACTTGTCATACAGATTTCATGCTCTTGTGGTACAGGTAATAGTTTCAATAAAACTGTGTAGTTTTACACCAAGGCAGCCAACGTATGTCTTACTGGACACAACACTGAATGCATCATTCTGTCTGGCTATGTACTTGTAGAAGCTCCAGGTAACAACATTGAAGGAGGCTGGACAGGAGACGTTCGTGCAATTAAATGGTCGGATCAAGAAGGAACCGTGCACAATGGTTGTAAAGGTGAAGTACTTACTGTGCACCAATAACATTTTATTGTTTCAGGCGACATTTTATATTTTCTTGCAACTCTCTTGTTTAGTTGTAATTGTTTCCTTTTATTTTGCAGTGTAGCAGAGTTACAACTTGCTTCAGTTAAAAACTACAGTCAAAACCTAAAATGTAGGTTAATGATTTTAGATTTCGGTCAAACTTTTTAAGCACCAGTAAAACCCAGCAATACGGAGCAAGTACACAGTCATATCTTCTCATTGGCCTACCCCCTACATACTTCTGTAATGAAATAAGGGTTCTTGGCTCTTTGTCTTTACTATGTTCAGCTCTTTGGATGCAAACTAGATTACAGAACTATTTACTAGCTAAAACAACTCATGCTTACCCTACAAAAGATGGTAAGAAGGCTGATACGAGCTTATCTGATCTGCTTTTTCTCTAACAGACCTTTAACAGAGAAGATTTTTTTTCTGAAATTAAAATCACAAACTCATTTGGTAAAAAACAAAAAAACACAAAATTTATACTACAACAACTACAAGCTTTCAAACTCTTTAAAGTTCAAGGAATAGAAGGACCACACGTTAAAGTTAATATTCAAGTACTTGATCAAAAATGTTGTTCTGGTTTGTTTCTTCTCCAGGTCATTATTTAAGAGATATCTGTGTCTACGGAATAGAAGACTTGCCATGGATTATCAACAGGAACAGCATGTTCGCCAATAAATTTGAAATGTATACTTTTCCTGAGGCACTGGACTGTCTGGAACAGTGGCACAGAAACAAGGTACTGAGGAGCGCAACTGTTTCCATAGAGCCATCGTGGCTGCTAGCCACACCAAACATCTCCAGCAGCAACATCTTTAACATGAGTACTGAAGCATAAAATCATTGTTGATAGTCTTAACAAAAGCTCATTTGAAAGTGAACAAGATTATTTGTCTCCGTTAGCACTTGTGAATGTTTCTAATGGGATTAACATAAAGCAGTAACAAGACAAAGATGGTCATCTACTGATTACCTTTTTTGATAATCTTAAAACATATCTTTTCACATTTGTAAACAGTCAAGGTCAAAGGACTAAACTATCAATACAATACAGCAAAGTCAAGGAAACTTCAAATCCCTCAAATAATGTATACTTCATGATACAAAAACACAAAGTATTGAATAACAGAGTGACTAATTTATTTATTGTTTCAACCAACTTAATGTTTCTCATTTTGTCATGTACTGTTTATCAGAAAAGAGACATAGCTGTTAAAAGTGCCTGTGTTCTAATTTTTTATGAATATATAGAGGAAGCAGAAGCTATTAACCCAATAAAAACAACATGAATCAAACTCTGTTCGTTTGTTTATTATAAGGCATATCTTGTCTACATCAATGTTAGTGGTTGTATGATACTGTATTGTAAGATAAGACAGCACAGCTGAAAGGTATTTAACAATTAACTCAACATTAGGATAAATGGAAATGTTAATCATACTCCATTAACAGCTATACCAAACTGCAAGGTGGTAAAATAGCAAAAGCTGGGATTCATCATTATGATTATGATGCATTAATTCAGAAATGCATTGCAAGTGCATATATTTTTTTCACTGTTCTATTGCACAGATACTTCTAGAGGTAATGTGTTTAATGTGAGATCAAAGAACCACAGAATGTGAATTAGGGAACACTGTGACCCTTTCAATGTCTGCCAATCTTTTATCTCCATGGGTATCAAGGCTTAATGTTTACAAAGCCTTAGCATAGGAAAGGCTTTGTACCTACATTAAACAAAAAAAATCCTTGCCAGAACTCAGGGGGTCATTATAAGAGAAAAGAATTAACACTGAATCAGTTCATCAAAACAATGTTTAGTATTATGTCATTTAACTCACAAGGTAACATGGTTGACACCATGCGTGGAATAGCTGAATAACAGCAACAAAGTGCACTGTAAATACAGAATGAATAACTACTCACCTTATGGCAGATTTCTGTCTTGACTTCCTTCAATGCTCGATCAGAAAAGACACAGCCACATGTCTGCAGGTAACAAAATCTGAAAAATAACAATACAATACAATTCATTTAAAAATTTTAAAAACAGAAATCTGATACTGATGATGAGAGGAGTCTTATCCTTTGCATGGTTAAATGAACATGTAGTATATACAACATTTTCTAAAATAAATCTAAATAATTATTGATTTTATGAATCTACTTTTCGATATATTTATGGACAAAGTTGAATAAAAAGGCTGGATACAATACAAATAAATAAACATCAGGTGCCCGTTATATAATGTGCTGCTAGGTAGGTACAGTGTGCACTTTTTCTTCATTAGTTAAATATATCCAACAATGAAATGTTGCTACTTTCAATAGTCTGTTGTTCTACATCACCCATTTTATATCTTTGGCCACATGAGTTTGTTGTCCATCTGTCTATCTAAAAACTTAATAAATGTCATAAACTGATAAGTCATGCCATTTGAGGCAGTAGTGCACCTGAGAAAGTCAGGCTGAGGGTTCTGAAACGAGAGCATGTTATGTTAAATATTAAGCTCTGACCTCCGTCACTGAATATTTCAAACAAAAGGCTTTGTTAAACCATGAATAAAATTAAATTGAAATAATTCATTTTAACATAAGAAACAGAAGCAGACATTTCTAATTATTAAATTAAACACAAAGTCCTGTCTCCTCCTTCAAACAGCAGCCTGGTGTCCTTAGCAACTGAGGTAAATAAAGGCCCCGACTACTACTGGAAAGAATAAAGGACATGGACAGTCTGTACAGCTCACAACCAGTCTCACAATGTACCAAAAATATAGTGTTAAACAGAGTCTCTCTTAACCATGTCGTTAAGTTTAAATTTATTTTTGGAATGAACCTGGAGTGAACCGTTTTTGTTAAAATGCAACACAAAGAAAATTTACCTAACCAGTCAAACTACTTTTTAAAACACAAATGAGTGCACAGACGCCTGAACAATACCTGAACCAGCAGCCTCTGAATCCTCAACAGCTTCAAAGGAGAAATCAACACCACAGTGACATAAGCCGAATATAAATGCTACTGGCACTAGTGTTGTTCTTTGTTGTTTATCTCTAACCCAAATACTTTTTGCCAGAATCCAACATTAGGTTTTACTCTAAATTAAAGTCTCCTCAGAAGCAGCACATTCAGCAACAAAATGATGTTTGTCTTATATTTTTATTTCCACAAAGAAATGTGACATCAGACAATCAGCAAATGAGCCAACAGGTGTCTGTATGAGCCTATGTTTAATAACAAAAACTTGTGACAAAAGTGACAAAAACTTGTCTGTGTTTTGTTTTTTATTCTGCTCAGACACTCATCCTATGAATGAGAATATCTGTTTATACCTCAGCAGAGTAAAAAGACAGCTTTGATTGCATAGCATACATCTATGAGATTAAGTAGAGCTTCAAAGCTGTGTACACAGGGTGAAATCAAAGATAATTACCATGTTAACAGTGAAGCTCTGTTGTCCGTTACTGTGCTTGTGCAAAGTGATGGATACCTCAACAGTGCAATATAATTAACATTTTAACATCATACAAAAACAAAAACGGCAGGTTGCAAAAGTGCTCTAGTCTGCTTCATCTACTCTTAATTATTTTAATCATACAATAAAGAGTAACATTTAAAATAAGAGGGTGTCCCCTCCACCATTAATAGAGAAGGACTCTGAATGAAGGACTTTGAATTACTGCTATTTCTTCTTGATTCATCACTGAAGCCTCTACTATACCTGTGCTTGCCATTCATCTCCAATCCAACAACAGGGCAAATGAACATGCCACAGTGGATATCCTCATAACGATCTCCTTTAGCATTTGCCCTGTCTCCCTCCCACTCAGGGTTATCGGTCAGATTCAGCTCCTTTATATCCTGCAAAAAAAGTACAAAATCCAAGGTAAGTCAACACAGGTGTAATCTCCCCCTACGCACCAAGGTAAATTCAAATTAAGCAAATAAATCAAATGTTAAAGCTCCTTACTGGGTGTTAACAATATTGACAAAATATACTAGTTTTAACATACCTTTATCCCACGGATATGTGCTACAGCTTCAGCATTTGGTCTCTCAGCAGACTTATCCAGAAGGTATTCAATGACAGCATCCTTATTGTACAGCCTGAAACATAACATTTGAGTTAGGTTTATGTTTGGGTTTTTTATGAAGAGGGAGAAAACAAAACGTATTACTACCCCAGATTTGTCCTTGATACGTGCAGTATTTTGTATAAAGGCATCAATGATTACACTTGTTTAAAAAAAATTTAAAGAAAGAATGGTATTATTATTATCTTATTTAAATGTATATGAATGAATCTTTCTTGATTCTTTTCCTTGACACAGGCTTAGCCAAATAATAGTAATATTAGGCTAATAATAATAGAAACATCTATGAAGAAGGACTGTAATCTCCCCCACAATTTTGATACTAAAAAAATATTATGTTGAAATGGATATGATCTGTGCAGGTTCACACTCCAGAAAGAAAGAAAAAAAGGAACGAAGAAACTATCCTTACCTTCCCAAGGCACAGGCAACGATGGGGCGCCTTAGTTTCTCCTGACTAAGGGCACAGTATTTCCATCTGGCTGCCAGTTCTGCATTTTTATCAACCTAAACATGTGGTGACAAATGTAAAGGACAACAATTTATAAACATCAACACATCACAAGCGTAGCGTCAACTAACTAGCTTCATTTTTTGTTAACGGTTCGTGATGAGGATTCAATTCAGTTAAACTACAAAGAATTCGTTGACTTGAGTAAAATATATACATCACGTCTCAACCATTAGTTTGTTTATAACAGGCACCGTATAAACTGTAAAATTACCGAATGAGTAGCTAGCTAAGGCACGTTAGCATAATAGCTAGCTAACAGCTAACAGTCACTTTTTAATAGCATCGATAAGAAATGATGAATTGGAAAATAAAGCAAAAAAGCACCTTCTCTACTTTTTTAGGGCCTTTCACCAACTCGTGTCTTTTAGGAATTGTTCCTCCGTCGCATCCCATTTCGAAAAGTGTAAAGTTTAATAACTAAGTAAGCTAACTATTCAGGAAGCGACTCACAGGCAGGAAGTTTCCTGTGTGTAAATAAACAACGACTGCTTTTCAAAGCTCTTACTAATATCGATGCTGCCCCCTAGTGGCTAAACTTTGAATCAAAGATGTCAAAGAACTTAAAGACGCTGTGATGTACTTCACAACTTCAACCACAACGTGGAAACCTCGCCTCAATTATAATCATAGACCGAAACAGTAGCCTTTGATTTCCTGTTCCGCAAAATGTGGAGCAGAACATGTAAAAGAAATAAAGATATGCTTAAGAAATAAACATATTCTAATTTCCCAGACAATGTAAAAGTGTGAACGTATAGAACAACCTAGGAACATATTTATCCATTAACTAAATTACCAGTTATGTAATCATTTGTCTTTTTTGTTGTTGTTGTTGTTTTGTTGTTGTTTTTTTGTTTTTTGCAGTATAATTTCAAGACAATGGGCATACAATTAATTCATCCTTCAATGTGACGTCATAAAATGTAGGATTGGATGATAATAAATACAAATACAATAACAGCAACAGCAGAATACTCATACCTCAAACTCTTATTTTATTATAGATGGGTCTATTGTTGCAGTGTCTTGCTCAACACGTGTAAGCCATGCACAAAATAAACATGAAAGTAAAGAAACAGCTTCACACAAATGAGTTTGACTGGCTATCCATCTATCAGACCTATTTCTCAGTCAGCCATTAAAACCAGAACTAGTGAGTGACATTAGTCTGGCTTTCAGGCCTATTGTCAGAGTGGTCTAAAGATGAAAGTTTCCTTGGAAGATAGTGCAATGAGTGCTAATGAGATCTGTTTCCTGTGCCTTCCAGGCTGAAGATTAGTTTACTATCGACAGTGCTGTCCAAGAGCGACCATTAGTTTGGGGAATACCTCAGTGGAGACATCTCTGGCAGCTTGACTAATAATCTTTGTGGAGAGAAAAGACGAGTTAAAAAAATTGCTTTGGACTGTATTTGGGCCCAGAAAAATAATATCAAATGCTAAAGGCAGGCATTCAGTTGTGTGATGCCAAAAATGTAAAAATACGAATACATATAAACATAAACACTTCTCCATTTTGTCAGTGGGTTCGATTGGTTCTTCCTGTAATTTATAAATTGTGTTATGTGTCTTATTGAATTTGCCCCCTTTCTCACACAGAGCTAAATGTTTAGTATGGATTTTCATTAGAGGCAATGGAGTGAAAGCTCTGTTAGCAAACTATCTTTGAGAGAGTGCAGAGCCCTGGGCTGATAGTGCAAACTAACACCTCAAGGACACACAATGCACAATGGTCATTGGACAATAGACTAGAACAATGGTCTTCTATCCTGTGTTGCGTGTTGTGCTGATTCCACAACTGGGGAGCCAGGATGAGTAGTTTTCCAGGTTTTTTTTTTTTTTTTTTTTTCATACTTTACCTGTTTTACCTGCTCATAAAAAATATTGCATGGATGTCTATTAAGTGAATTCAGTCTTTGTGGGACGCGAGGGCCATGTTCTTTTACATCACATTACATTTGACTGACGCTTTTATCCAAGGCGACTTACAAGGTATAGGCATGTATAGCGTTAAGGGCCTTGCCGAAGGGGTTCGAACTGGCAACCTTCCACACCAAAGTTAACTGTAAACCAAAGCTATTCAGTCGCTATGCAGTTTCATGTGTTACTGTGTCACATAATGTTCATCACTTGCCTTGTATTCAAGGTTTGCCATAAGAAGGAAGTTTTAGAAGGAAGGCAAATAGGCCCCATAAAGGCTTCATCAAATGTTGTCACGACAAAGACAATTAAAGAAAAAAAAAAAAGCCCTGCCTTATAGCTTTGCGTCACTTAAGCTGGATGGCTTAAAGCTGCTGCGGCTGGAATACAGCTTCCTCTTCCACAAATCTCCCCCTTTGATTGACCTCCCTACCACACATATCTCCGTGGTGCTACCCAGCACGACTGACCCAATGAAAACCCCGACCACCGAGCACCCATCCAACCTCATGTTTATACTTCCATGATGAGTCCAACCTGCCCAATCAGACTTCCCCCGACTGGCCTTGAACTGAAACTGTATACATCTTAACCATCCCAGCCATCCGAGGAAGCCAGTGGAGACCAACGCTGCATTAATTGCACAGACTCTGCCTTAGTAGTGCACCGAGTCCAATGCATTTAGCGTTTCTAATTGGGAAGGAATTGCTGTGTTTACATTGGCGCTAGTTGATAGACCTGGACCCTTGGCCCTGAAGCCAGCAGAGCTAAAACACTCTGAGGGAGAAAACCCAAACTGCCTGAAATCTTTCTGGACAGAGCTGGAAGGAAATTATTTGGAAGAGAGCAGGGGGATATTTACATGGATTTATCAGGAGGAAAAAGGAGGGAGTTGAATTTATTTTAGTTCCATCAGATTCCACCTTGGTTCCACACTGAGTAAGGTCATGAGTGTCACAGATTTTAGCAGGTTGTGCCAATGTGCAAGTGGCTTCTTGTTTTTGCAGAGCTATTTTGTTTGTGCAATAACCGGTTGGAGGTACTGCTGATTGAATTCAGGGTACAAAAAGGAAAACAAAGTAACCAGAGCCAGAACAGTCTTTTTTAATAAAATGTCGGGAGAGTACCCATCACAAGCATTACAGTCCAATCAAAATATATGAAATGTAATATTGAATTAAAACATGCAGCAAGTCTTCACAATTTCCTTAAAGTCACATTTTACCATGATTAATTTCTTAATATTATTATAATACTATTAAAATTATTGACAACGGCTCAGTTTATTTCAGTATGTTACTAAAACTCTCAAGCACTGTTTGACAAATTCATAATAAATACAGAATATAAAGTTTACTATAAAGACATTTCATAATATGTATGTGCACGAGGCAGCATTTTATTGTGTTTAGTCCCGCATAGAGATATTATCTGCAAATCTCGTCACAACATTTCCCCTCAATGAAACAGTTGCTAAATGAAATTGCATTTTATTTGTGATTTTAAGCTGAATGGGGAACGTCGTTACGTCCAACACTGTGTATCAAGCAAGTTCATGTACCCAACATATAATGAGAAATCCAAAACCCTGGAAAAAGCACACCACTTCCAATGAGAAGACTGCAACGGGTTACCACACACACAAGCCGACCACAATTATTTTCTCATTCCTTTTTCTGTTTATGTTGAAACTCACATAGCTAAAATTATGTCAGTAGGAAACATTTACCCATAACTAATTTTTCTATCCTCTTGGTCTTCAGCAGTGTGTGCTACAGCGTCTGCCTCATGGAGATATGAGGCTTTGATAGCTTGTAATGCAAATTATCCCGTGTAGCCTGGCATAATGTCATAAACACAATCAGGTACAATCCTGAATTAAATTTATCAGAATTCTTCTTTTTCTTTTTTTTTTCTTTTTTTTTTTTTAGCTATTAGATTTGGAAAGACAGTAGGTGAGTCAGCAGCCAGAAAATCAGGTTTTGTCTGCATCTCAGACCTTCCAGAGAATGACTGATGAAGAAAAACATGCTTCATGTTGCCATAATTCCTCCAGCAGATGATTGCAGGCTTTTTTTTTTTTTTTTTTTTTTTCCCTTGTTGCACCAGCTTTTCTGAGTGACAGTTTTAATCCGTCGGCTCTGCTGAAGAGCCCAGAATTTTATGCACCACAACCATCACAAAACACTGGGACATTATGCCATTGAGAAACCAAACTGATGAAAGTAGCCAAGATGCAGACCAGTGCACCACTACTCACATCTGGTCCACCTGAACATGTTTTTAACATCGACTGCTTTACGATTATCTTTTCCACTGTGGCACACCGTTCTGTTCACCCACAGACACAAACCCGCTAACAGATAAATGGAATCATGCACGCACACACAGCTCAGATGTGTATGTATACAGCTGCAGTCTACATGATCCTACGTCTCTCCTTGATGGCAGTGACTGAGGAAGGAAAGTCTCCATACATCAATGGAGGGTATATGAATGGAACAATTGCTTGTGCACTGGCAGTGAGGCTCAGTCACATCTCATTAGCCTGACGGGATACCCAAAAGCTTCTGACAGCATGTTGGCTGTGATCGGTGTGGCCCCAGGGTGATGGGGACATACCTGTGGCTGCCTTGTGTACTCTGTGGGCACGTGGTGAAGACTAAGCACACGTAGCAGCTGAGGCCTGGCAGAGACAGCTACTAAGATTTTGGATGTCCACGCCAGCCGCCACCACCGCCTCACCGTACACGTCCTTAGCAATCACACAACTCACTCACACCCTTTTTTCTTGTTCACCAGCTCATGCTGTCTCTTACTTTATCCTGTCCACACACTCACATTACAGACATGACGAGCGCAGTGCTAACCTTGAACGCTAACCAAAAATCTTCTGGCGTGGACTTATTTTTGGGGTTTATATCTCAATTTCAAGGTTTTAATTCAGAGAAGTCTTTGTCCTTGAAGTCTAAGTGTTTGTAATCTTTCCAGTTTTTATCTGAGACCTATACTCTTGAATAATTTATTATTTACTTCTGTTTACAACAATTTATTTCTACAGGAGCTAACTTTGTTAAGTACCCTGAGAGTTAACATGAGTGAGTATAAGTGAGTGAGTGAGAATATATTTAAAAAAAAAATGCTTAAAGGTCAATAGAGGATAAAAATATGAATCTAATCTATAAGTATTTGGTAAATTAGTAGTTAATCTACAGTGTTCAAAGTGTAAGCTAAAACATTTAGCCAAGTATAATTAAACAGCAGAAGTATACTATATGGTAATGCTAATAGCACTTTTTCATAATAATTAATGTTAAATAATTATTTTGTCCACATAAGTAGAAAATAATAAGTCAGTAAAATGGTATTCCAAAGTGCTCTGACCTAAAAGATTTTTTCCCCCTGCTATTTTCATGTGTCTATTCAAAGCAACCCAATTTCTGGAGTGATGTACTGAAAATGAGCCCGCAGTCTGCTGCATTTTTATTCAGTCCCCTACTAGATGTCTCTCCAAGGGGTCTTTGGAAGAACACATGTTCTTAATAAGGGTCTTTGCGTCTGGCCTTGCATAAATGTTTAGCAGCGTTCCTTCTGGGAACTGGGGCCTGTCTTTACAGTGGAGGCTAATCAGCTGTAAATTCTGTTTTAAAAAGGAAAAGGAAGGCAGTGAAGGAGTTAATCTCTGAGGCCCATCACATTCTCCATCTCTCTCTCGCTCTCTCTCTCTCCATGTCTATCTATGTCTCATACTTTTTTCACACATGCAGTGTACATGCACTCAGGCAGTGAAAGGAGGAAACAATGACAAAAAGAAAAGAGAGAAGAAAAGCTCAAGGCTTTGACAAATGATCTAATAAACGGGTAGTGAGATTACAGGCTAGGTGCCCGCTGGGAGGGGAAGTGGGGCAATAAATTTTTTTTAAAGCTGTCAATAAATTTGTAGTGTTGAGTTGAGAGTATAGTATCTGCATCCAGAACCAAAGAAATTGGGCTCCTGTGCTGGGTGGGTACTTGATTCTGGGAGTAATTAAAGTGCTATAACATTGTCTAGAGGACATTCTTGGTGTAGGAGAGAAAAATGTACAATCCATCGTTGAACCATCAAGCTATGAGCATGCTGACAGACACTGTGCAGTACATATGATAACTAGAATTCATGTGAAATATGTATGTGAATGAAATTATATGCTTCTTCTTCATGTTGGCTGGCTCTAATATCCTCCATTATGGCCATGTATAAAACTAAGGCAGGACTCGTCACATACTAGACTATCTATATTTAAACAGTTTTTATTTATCTGTGGTTTCAGTGTGTTTTCATGTTCATGGTGTATGCAATTCCTTCTTAATATGTAAGCTTTTAGTCAATGTAATTTTCTATCATATGAATGTTTAATAAGTATATTCATAGATTCTATGATGACTCACTGCAAAACAAATTTAGGCTATGGGCAAGAAAACATTGTTTATTTACCTCTTTGTGTCTTTGAAGTGCTGATGAGAGACTAATGAAAATCCGTGCAGTCGATAGGGAGTTTGTCAGACTCTCATAAAGTTCATCGCCACTGGTCTCACTTTCCCACAACTTTCAACCACGCTTGTTATTCAGCAGCTCAATTAAAGCTGATTTAAGGGTTCACCTGTGTGCCTATTGGCAAACGCTGCCCTCGGGACAGTACCACATTGTGATTGATGGCTTGATGAGATAATGACAGACAGCCACAGGTCTAACCTGTGGTCATCTGTTTTTGCATATACTGACACTGATTGGTTGATTATTTGGATAAAGCAGATCCAAAAAAAACGTGTTAATGCAAAAGGCAGTCAGTTTGTCAGGTAACAGTGGAGAAGGACATGGTTGTCATGAAATTTCAACATGGCTATGTCATCTCAAGTTGCATGAAAGCTTCTCTTCTAAGGTCTAACTCATCTCTATTAGCATATTGAATGTTAAGCTGTTATATTTTCAGTTGATAATAGATGGATTTTCAAAGCTGGATTAAAATTTAAGACATTGAAAATTGTGTTAAAAGGTTCTGTGGTATTTGGAAACACTGTACAACTACGTGATTGAACGAAGTAAAACAGTTGGGTGGAAAATTAAACAATAACGTGAGGGCTGAACTTATTGCCACCTATTCCTCTTGTTAAAAACAACCATAGGAAATTGAAGCTTTCAGACCTCCCAGTCCTCAGACATAACATTAAAAACATGGATTTAATTCTCTCCTTTTTCGCTCTCCCAACAGCGTGTTCTCTTGGCAGAAGATCATCATTAGTGGTTGTACTGTAAAAATAAAAACTAGCTCCTTTTGTGTGAAATATTTTTCTAAGGTCTGGAAATGTTATAGAAATATTATCTTTTGGAAAACATCAAGTGTCATCTGTGTCATTATTAATAACTGCATAGTTTTATCCACCGACGTGCACACTAACCACAAGAAGAAGAAAAAAAAAGACTCAAAGTCCTGAAGATATCGGAGAACTTCCACAGTATTGATACTTTTCTTAAGCACTTGACTCCTCACCAGTTGAGCTGATCCCTTTGAGTTTCTGTTTGGTAAGCAGACAGGACATACTCAAGTCATTTCTTTTCTGCGCGGCCCTGCTGGTTTCCCATCCTCTGGGTGTTTCTCTGATCCTCTGATTGACTGTACTTAAGTGGCCCGGCATTCAAGAGGCAGATTATCCCAAACATGTTGACATGCTTGTCCACTACACAAGAGTTAAAGCTAAAAGAGGCAAGACTGCAACAACACCTGAACTAGAAATATTTAAGACTACAATAATATGATATTACAGCTCTGAGTGTTGTATAAGACCAAGTCAAAGCCGGAAAGGGTTTTAGATTGATCTCATTATTTCAAATACTTTGTACAGCATTCTTTTTCTTAATTTCTGAACTTGTTGATATGATGTTTTTAATTATTCCATGACTTTGATTCTTTAAGCATTAAAATTATCATCTTTTTTTTTTTTTTTTTTTTTAATATCTCCAGAATTGTATATTAAATATAAGATTATTTTGTAGGAAATAGACCATGATATTAGCAACAGATTTGACAACTTAAATGAAGACTGAATGTACAGATACAAATATTTGAGTCAACAGATAGCATTAATTTCAAAATGTTCAATCAACCTGCCAAAATTGATTTACAGAACTCAAAATTAGCTAATATTTTGGCTATTTTGGAGCTGTTGAACATTCAGACACCTCTGACTCATTTCAAGTACGTTGGTAGCATTTTGGTAACCTTGGTCTCTCTTTATATATGTATTATATCTGACAGGTTTGCAACTCACCTTGAATATAAATATTTTCATATTTACATTCAGCTTGCTTAATGTTTTTTGTTATGATGATGCTGTAAACTCCTTTCCAGTCAGTCCACTTATTATTTTTTTTAAAGTACCAGTCTTACTTAGTCGTCCCTACAATAACATTGGTTAATAAACGCCAGTCTTAATTTGTTTTTAGCCCCTCACTGACTTTTTGGTCAGCTAACTGTGCCAAAGATCAAGGTTCATATTCCTGTGACATTTATACAGCTGCCCTTGAAGCAGAAGCAGCAGCTACCAAGCAGAGATCACTTCCAATAATCATCACAACCTCAGAGCCCTCAGAGAACGAGCAGCCTGACTCCAGGTCTCCAGTTTCACCTCCAAAACCCCTCAAAACTTCACTGGCTTCGCCAGTATTCCCTCAGATTCCCAATTACTCTGACCTACAGAGTCTTCTCCTACAGGAATGCATGTCCTCTCACCCGAACAATAATTGAAAATCAGAGAGCAGCAGAAAAAAAAATCATGACTGCAGGATGATATCATGTTTTTTAAAGTCATTATCTGTTTTTGATGGGCAATTGACTTTGGAAACGAGGGTTTGTGGGGAGGAGGGGGCGGCGGAGTTTGTCTGCGCTTGCCAGTAAGAGCTCCAGGGCCTCCTGCTCTGTTCTGCTGTGATGCCTGCGTGCTGAGTTTAGCTTGGCTTGAGTTTCTGCACTTGATGGTTTATTCATATTCAGCGGTGCAGGACGCTGTGCCATGAAGTTCCTCTCACACTCAATATGTCTGCAAAGAAGTGACAGGAGAGAGGTCTGAGTCCTAGTCTCGCTGTACTGGTGTTTGAAATGTTCTTTTCTCTCATCTTGAAATGGCGATTATTTTCAAAGTCAGCCAACACCACAGATTTTCACCATGTCTCTCCAAAAATGCAGATGTTTAACAGCTGTCAAACACGATGAGAAGAGTCCTGCTCTCTTCCCCGTTAAGCCTACTTGTGTTACCTAATCTTGTCTGTTCTACTCACTTCTGCAAAATTGTAGGGTTTTTTTTGTTTTTTCTGCTCAGATCCTAACTACATAACTATATGACTTCTAACCTTATGGCAGCATGTAAACAACAAATAGTGGATTGTATGTTCAACTTACATCAAAGCACATTAGCTACAAATCTGAGATTTGATGTGGCATTTTGAGAAAAAAAAAAAAGTGCTTTGTTTGCTTCCCAGTCATCTCCAGTTTCATGTACTGTACATAGATGTAGAAAATGAGTCAACGTCTTATCTCGCTCAGTCGCTGCATCCTATTGCCCGAGTTCATCAATTAACAAGCCACTTGCTGTTCAAAAACAAACGTCACCAACTTCCTCCCAAAAGCACAGTCAAAACAAGCGGCAAAGGCTGGCTTGTCCACGCTGCCCCTCTTAATCAAAGCCAGATGTCTCCTCAAAAACTATTTCTCTCTTTTCTTCACTGCACCCCTTTCTCCAATCGCTCATTCTCCGAGGCGAGAGAGTGAGGAGTTGTCGTCATAGTTTTGGCCCACCC
>JAPSES010000211.1:4059010-4070092 GCA_029822895.1 Maxillicosta whitleyi
GGCCCCCCCCCCCCTCCTCCTTTTCTCCTTTCTCCTCTCTCCAGAATCAGCTTCTTGTCAAGCAGTCATGGACCTGTGCTGACCTTCCACAGCATTCACAACCATTCAAGGTGAAAAATTAGACCCACATGGCAGATGCCGCCAGAGAAGTGCCTCTTGCTGAAGAACTCCCAGTTAATCTGTCGGCCATTTGATGTGATGGCGATTTGGAAATGCATGCCACAGCCTGCCTGTCTAACTAAGAGCTCTCGACTTCTTTCTGTTTACTTTAGCATGAGCCATGTCCCTTTGGTTACAACTCTTTGAAGAGGCCAATCATGTGGCTGTCGACACACCATTCTCAGTTTGTCAGAGCTGGAGCCAGCCTCAGAGTGAACGCTAATTTACTTTTCCACCTCAGTGCCGAGAGAAAACACTCTTCCTGGAGATGCTAAACAATACAGGCAGTCCTTTTCTTCTAACTGCTCTTTAGGGGGGGAACCTCTGGAACTTGTCCGCCTACTGCCACTGCTTTCCGCTGGCTATCTCGCTCAGCCTCTTTAATCTGAGAAGCAAATAGCCCCCAGTGTTGTCCTTATAGAGCTCAGGAACAACTCTGGAAGGCTCAATGGGTCCTCAGAGAGCAGCAACAAAGCAGAGGGCGGTGTGTTTGAAGTCTGCCATGTGATTGGCAGTCATTTACTGGCTCTTTACCCTCTTTGTACTGTAGTATTACATAATGTTGTATTGCATTATAGAATTAGCGGTGATTTATTTTGCTTTGTGGTACAGGAACTGCTTTGTCACTAAGTGTCAGAAGCTTTGCTCCTCGGGGTCTCGGGGATTTCAGCAACAGATTTTTTCCACCTAGTTCTTTTCTTAACAAAAGCAAATTAGCTGTGTGATGTAGAATATTAATTTAATTGTATTTAGAATTTTTGATCAATTTAAGGACAAAATACAAAGGATGGAAGAAGCATTCAAATCACTTAATTATGTAAATATACTAATAGCACACTATGAAACACTTCACCACCACTAAAGTATCTGACTTTATTAAAAGTATACAAATATTGAATGCAAAATTACCTAAAAGTAGTCACTGGACCTGAAAAATTGTCCTTGATGGATTCATATGACCGTTTCATTAATGTGTATGTTATAATTTACTGTTGTATGTGTTAATGTTGAGCTAAATGAGATACTTTTGTACTGTTCAATGAGTCATATTCTCTCAAATGAACAGATATTTGCGGCATTGTCCTGTGAGAAACACATGTCTCTAAAAAGTTGACTTTTCAACCTTTCATGAGCTCAGAAAAACAGGTCTGTTTTTCAGCTTTGTTACAGTTGCATTTTTCAGTAAATCCAAGAGGATTTAAAAAAAAAGTTTATTTAGCTTAAGAGTGAGGAAAATTTTCTCCACCCATAAATGAAAACTTCATGCTTCAGTTTATCACAAACAGTCAAAATCAAAATCCACTCATCTCTGAGATGTAGAGGAGCACAAGTATAAAGTGACATCAAGCAGAAATACTCAAGTATAGAGCAGTGTGTACAGTAATTAAAAAAAAAAAAAACAACCCTCAGTTACATCCCTGCAGTATAAAGCATGTCATTACCCAAGTCTATTAGGCCTAATCATGACTAATAGCTTAATTATACATTCATTTAACATTATTAATAAGTAAATCTCCACAAATCACATGTGCCCTTCAGTTATTTTTACTCACCATTGAAATGAATGTTGAATTCAGTATATTGCCAGTGTTGGCTTTGGAAAAGGAAACAGGCTGATGGGGGCCATTTAAAATACAAGCAGACTGGCTTCCTCCAGCCTTTTTCTATATTATTTCCAGACTGTGTTTTTCTCTGGCTAGCGTAACAACTATAACCTAACCAAAAACTTCATCATTGTCCTAAAGTGAATGGAAACACGGTCAGACTCAAGTACCGTAAACTAATAACCGTGTTTCCATTTTAATTTTAAATTAAAACTTGGACACGATCTTCAAATATAATTTCATAGAAATCATTAGATGTGAGTACTGATTGAAGCCCTACTGTTCTCCGTCCTGGCTCTTATCAGGCTGGACTGCATGCCTGACCTGTTGTGGCTATGGAGCAGGCTTCACTGGCTTTGAAGGGAGGGGAGGGCAGTGGATTCTTGAAGGGGACACTTGTGGGAAGGAAAAGGGTCTCATTGCAAGAGATCAGCTTGTGTAAACATTCAGGTTAATGAAGCTCAGTGGGCCTAATCCTCAGCCCTCTTTCTCACTCTCCCTCACCCTGGCCTCAAACCCCTTCACCCTTCCTCAAGACCTCCACCTCCTCTACCCCACCCGTTTCCACCATAATCCCTTGCAGGAGCAGGCACTGTCAATCAAAAGGCCCCCAGGGATGGGTGGTGGTGGTAGTGGGGGGGGGGGGGTACTCGCATGTGCGTGCAGGTATATTTCTTGTTTGCCTATGACCCTATGTGCATGTGTTATCATTTGGAGTATGTTTGCATGCACAGACCATAAACACCATGCATGAGGGCATATACATGCTTGGTGCAGGATGCTATAAGGTGGGATTCGGTTGATGGGGGTTTCCAGATTAAAAAAAAAAAAAAAAACAGCGCTGCTTCAAACCACATGAGTGGAGAAGCTGGAAGTTCTGGGTCTAGACCTGGACTTAGGGGTAATCAGCAACACATGAACTATAAGGAAAGGGAAAAGGGGATGAAGGAACGAAGAGGGGGAGGACGGAAAGGCAGGTTTCCAGTCTGAGCTCTCCAAACACTGACATCACACATTGTGGTCAGGCTATCAGACCAAACACACAGGGCTTGAGGATCTGTTTTTATACCCTGAAACAACACCACATGATCATAATATATTGGGTATGCGGAGAAATACAGTATGCCTGGTACTAATGTGCACTGATAGCTACTCATACATGTGTAAATAACATTAAAACTGTACCATAAAGACATGGACTAAGGGTAAATTCATGATAAGATCACATAGTGTACAGTGTACATGTGTACTTAAATTAAATATGATGTTTCCAACACTGATCAAATACAGTGAAATCCATACTTTTATTCACTATAATGGCTCATTTCATTTTGTTCCCAGTCAATGGCATCCTGTCCCCTTTACTATAACATTTATCTTTACTTGCAGTTGCAGATCACTAAAACAATGTGATGCATTACCTCACCTATAAACATAATGCCTCTGTCAGTTACAGATTTTCTTTGGCAGTGATGGTGAAAACAACAATAACTCCCACAATCATCCAAAAATCATTTCCCAACATCACTTACAGCTGCGTGTTTTGTTATTGTTTTGGATGAGAGACCTCTTACAGCACGAAATACAAATTGGATTAAGTCATACAAAATTACCCTTAGAATTTTGTTAAACACACAGAAGACGGCAATCATTTTCACAGTGTTTAGGTAACCACGTATCTTCTGAAGTTCCCCCGAGGAGCGGTAAACAGTATTAACTAATACCCTTTTTACAGCCTCTTCTGGAAGCCTACAAACCAGCTGGCCAACAGCCACCACATCATGACACTGATACCTGAGATCATTGTGCATGTGCTCGGTTTTTGGTTCACAAATACATCATGTGTGAGGTGGATGGATGCAGATTTCACTTCCTTCTTGGCCAACTCCTGTTTCTGTCCTCACAATAACAACAACAACAACAGCAACAATAGCATCACAGCCCAAGGACATAACCGAATCCATTCAACTTAATCCCTGTTCTGTATCAGGAGGGAGATAATTAACCAACTTGAAGTCAACATGAAGTCTTGCATGATCTTACTTTTAGTGGTTTGTATATATGGTGTATATTGTATATAGAGTGGTTGTTTTATAATGGTTTATGTCCAGTGATAATATGGATTACTGTCACCAACTATGTCTGAATTTATGGAAAGAGTTATTATCCACTTCATTTAAAAGTCCAAAATAAATTAACATTTCCACTCTGGACCTTAAATTCTGAAATTTGATTTAAAAAAAAAAAAGTTATCTAAATGTCATTATACAAATTAATTAATAACCCTGAATACAATAGTGTTTTTTTAAATTTTTTTTAATTTTTTTTTTTTTTTATGAAAATGAAATCAGATTTCAGATCGGTTTGTTCTGATTTTGGTTACTTGAAGCATTACTCATGCAAATTTGTGTGCTCTCCCTTTAAAACATGTTATTCTGCTCTTCATGAGAAACAAATCGGGTGATTAATTAATGCCACTGTCTCCTCAAAACAGTCAAGTGGATTGAAACTGCTCACTTCTGCTTTAAAGAAAGCAACATCAAGTACGTCTCACAGATTGCTTTGTAGATTTGACTTGGGCTTATTATTATTTTTTAAGTTAAAAACAAAACTCATATAGGATTAAAAATAAAACATTGTGCAAATAAAGTGCAATAATTAAAGAACCCATGGGAAAAATTCAGAACATATGAAAGACTTAGACTTAAAGATTTATTGTGGAACTCTTTGAAAATCTTTGTTTTTACTGACACCAGTGGCCATTATATGAACTGCAGCAGCACCTATGTCGCACATGCATGAACTAACTGTTATAACATGTTCAATCAAATCAATCAGTTAGTCAAATTTTATTTATATAGCACCAAATCATAACAAACGTCATCTCATGACACTTGAAACCAGACTCTCAAGCCAATTTACAGAACCCAACAGAATATTGGACAAAGAAGTGCGGTCCACTTTTACAAACTAGTTATTTGAGATACTGACTATATTTACTTTTCAACACAGTATTAAAATGAAATATAGAAGTAGTTCCGCTAATGCAAGAATGTGTTTTAACTAACTATAATTTGACTATCACATCCCCTGACGACTATGACAGACTGTATGTAACGGCTTTATCAGCCAGGCGCCATATAACATGTTTGCGCACCTCATAGGAGTTGTGAAAATTCTAGTTCTGACTTTCATTATATAAAACTATGTGCTAATATTTCCATCATACAACTAACATTTTTATCTTTATCCTACATTTACTCCACTCACAACTTCTAGACTAGACAACTAGACTAAATAAGGTTTAACTTTTTTGTTTATCAGATAATTTTGCTTGGGTTAGAGTCTGCGGGCAGTTATTTAGCATCTGAAGGCTAATATGGTAGTAGCTGCATTACTATTTGGCCACTTAATGGAACAGAACATATATCTATAGGCAGCCATTACCATTATAAGGTGATCGGTAATCAGAGTTTAAAAAAGAGGGATTTATTTACCACAAAAGTATTATAATGGTCTTTAACTTTGCTTAAAACACAAGCATTGACATTTCTAGCACAGGGGATGGAGTGTCACGCACATGGCTACTTCAGAGAGACCAATGATGGCATGACTAATCACGACAGTATTAGTTTACTGACCATATCTGATCTCTAGTCTCTCTCATTTTTCTCACAAGTCTCCCTTTTCTGTCGTCTTTACAGATTTTACTCTTTTATTCTTTTCTGAGTACTGAAGATTTGGCCGCTGTTTTATGATGGCTTAGTTATTGTGATAATGATGATTTATGTCCTAATACACTTCTCTCATTTATTCCTGCTCCCTGAGTACCCATAAATCAGCACAGATATGGAGCTGAAAAAAAAAAACAAAAAACCTCAAGGGATGTACAAGAGCCAAAACACACAAGAACATAAAACAATTATTCAGACAGTACCTGAATATCATCATCATCATTGCATTACATTACATTCAGTAACATTGTAGACTGTAGGCTTTTTACTATTCATCAAAAAAAAAAAAAAAAAGAAAACATCAGCACCTATTTATTGCCTGTCTGTCATAATTTTAGGAAAAGCTGACTTGATGCTGTTAGATTTGGGGGAAAAATGTGAGTGCCATTAACACCATATGGACCAGTATGACTGAACTGTCTGAGCAATTCTGTCAGAGGGCTGTTCACAAGAGCCAGATGGCAGAGGGGAAGAGAACGAGATGACAGAAATAGTGATGTAGGGAAATGACAAGATGAAAAACTGGGTGGTTTGGGGTTCCCCTGGCTTTCTGTATTAGGCTCAGAAAACAAACATGCACATAAACCACACACACACACACACACACACACTCTCTCTCTCATATATAGACCCAGCATAGATGCATAAGCATATAGTTCAGACTTCTGGTTCTGGCCCAACAGTAATACTGTTAAGTCCATAGCAACGTGTGGCACCGTTCATCCCCCTCTGCCAACTCTCTTCTTCTGTGGTAAAACCAGTGTGTGGCACCAGCCGGCCTTGGCAACTCCTTCCCGCTTCTCTTCTTCTGTGGTGTGTTGTGGTGGTGACAAGGGGAGCCTGGGATGCAGTCCGGGCCCCTCACTTGACTGAATTATCTCATCAGGGTCCTTTTATTAGGAACTCAGCAGGATTATTATTTTTATTATTAACGGCCTGTGTTTTCATCCTCAGGATGCCAGGCTTCAGTGCACACAGCTGTTTCTCCTCAACTCCTATGTTTTCTTTACTTAAGAGGTGCTTTTACAAAATGCCGTTCAGATATTTTTCTTCTTCAACCCCCCCTGCTCCGTGCCTATCTTTACAATGCTCTGACTCTCTCTTTCTGCCCCCTCCTCCCTAGGCTGGATTTGGACAAAGTTTAACAACCATGTCTCCAAGCTAGAGTGACAGCCTAGTAAAATTATGTTGAATACAGCGAGCCAGATAATCATTAAAGTATGAAATAATAAATCCACGTTTGCCTGGTTTGTTTCAAATAGGGAACATCAACCAGTTTGAACATTTGAAGTGTCAGTAAGAAAGCATACCTTTGTCTACAGTATATTAACCCTTAAAGACCCAAACCGTCGACCAAAACCATCTGCTGATGTAAATGTTTAATACCTGTTGATCCACTTATCCTATTAATACATGTAAATAATTGGTCTTAGACTTAGACGTTCGTTCGTTCGAACTTAGACGTTCGTTCGTAGTGAACGTGGAAACACTGTCATCTTCTACAACATTGTTTTACCAGTAAAACCCATGGAGTTGGATTAATGGACACACTGGGTTTAAGTTCAATTAATGATAGATTTGACTGTTTCTGATATAATAACCATCAACTTTACTTTGAGCTTTAATGGACATATATATGATAAGTAAATGAAATGTAGGAAAATACCTGCTTTTCACTGACAACCCCCCCCCCCCCACACACACACACACACACACAAAATACAGAAGATAATATTAAAATAAATGGTGATTAACACATTCATTTGGGAACTGACACAAAAGTAACATTGGGTCCTGACGGGTCAATAGAAGACGTTTGTACAAAGTCTTTGTAGAATTAGCAGAGATCAGTTATGTGATAATTAAATAATGAAAAATTATAAAAGGAAAACACAAGTAAGGCCGTGTTTCAAAATAGACACTATCTCAGATTTCCTAAATACCTAAATCCCACTGGGAAGATTTTTGCTGAATATTTTTGCGTATCATTCATCAAACCCCCACTGTCTTTTAGGAGAGGGCTATGAAGTGAAGTGAGGAGACATCAGGCGGCTGACTAATAACCTGGTAGCGAGTGTCCAATCAATAGGCCGGCTCAAGTTTCTCAGCTGCATCACAGAGGAGTGTAGCTCTGACAGCAGCTGTTGGAGCTGCAGTTTTCATATGAAGTGCAAAGCTCACACACACAGAGGAGACAGACATTCTTAAGTGGGGTTTAACATATGGACACTTTGTTGATCAAAAAGATGCTAAAGCAGCTCAAAGTACGAGGTACTGTCATGTAATAGTTTCACAGACCAAAACAGATTAAATAATTTGATTATTATCATGTTTCTTATTATTTATGACATTTAGTGGTAATGACAACATACAGTATCTATTGTTCATTGGTCATGTGACATACATGTAAAAAAAATTTCCTATATGATAACAATATTATTTCAGCCTAACATAATATACACTTGTACTACTTTTGTAACTAACATTTCCAAGTAGACTCAGCTTGTGAAAACATCTATATCATAACAGTATTATAATAATACTGGGAGGGTCTACTGGAGGGTGTGTGTGTGTGTGTGTGTGTGTGTGTGTGTGTGTGTGTGTGTGTACCTGCACAGTTCTGAGAAACTGAGATGTTTTTAAATGGCCAATTTGGTTCCTACAGTTGAGAAACAGTCCCATCTCCACATTAAATATCTCATCACATTGATAGCACCAGTATTTTAGGAAATATTAGGCATTTTGGAATTCGAAAGCCTTACACCATGGCATGTCTGATGGACTGGAAGTACCATGCTGCAAGACAAGACATGAAATTAAAAACAGGAATGACGCAATTAATGACTTCAGTCCCTAAATATGTGTATTAATATGTCCATGGTCATGGTTTCCCACGGGTCAACACGTTAGTAGATAAATGTTTTCTTGTTTCCAACCAAATAGCATGAACTCTGTGTTACAGTGTTCATGTGTTCTTTAATTTCATTTTCATTAATTTATTTGGTAAAAATAATGGTGAACAGCTAATGCTTTACACAAAGAGGGCTGGATCTATAAAGGTCCCAATTAGCTTGTACTAATTTGCATATGCAATCTAGAATTTTGTGTGTCAGGTTGAACCGTTGATGTCCAGGTGATTTACAAAGTGGGCATGTGCAAATTACAACAGGTACAAAGTCACATTTCTACTGCAATGTGCAGCTCACGTACATGAATCCACAATATATTAGTCATGTAATGAAAACATGCACTGTTACAAAATAAGTAAGGACACGTTCCATTTTTTAAATTCCTGTTTATACACATCAGTAATCACCTTTGACCAATGACTACATGCACTTTATCTATTAACAATAAATCACATTATCGCAATCATTTTATGAGAAAATAGATAGATAGATAGATAGATAGATAGATAGACAGACAGATAGATAGATAGATAGATAGATAGATAGATAGATAGACAGATAGACAGACAGATAGATAGATAGATAGATAGATAGATAGATAGATAGATAGATAGATAGATAGATAGATAGATAGATAGATAGATAAAATAGATGGATGGATGTGCTTTATTTATTTATCTCAACCTATCTCAAACTAGCAGCAGCATGATGCACATGCAGTAAAAATACATAATGACAATAAATAGATATTAAGAAACATTTCACACACTTAAACTGTGCAGCGGAGCCAGAGCTGTGTTTCAGAAGCAGAAAACATGATTCACACATTGAGACATGCAGAGACCCCTGCAGCCGTCAGTTTTTATAGATCCCCAAAGTCCTATTATCGCAGTCCTCCAGCCTTAAACAGGCACATATTCTCTGAAGCTTTTTCACTGGAACCCATGACTCAGACTTAATAGTGGCTTTTCAACTGTGCCTGTATCATTCACAAAAACCTTAGGATGAGGAAGAACTCGCGGCGCTTGGAATGGATCGATGTTAATGAGTGTGGCTCCGCATTAAATACAAGAGTGAACACGCAGGATGATTTCTGAAAGAGGGAGATTAAAAAAAGAGATAAGAACAGACTGATTAGGGAAGTAAAAAACCACTGACATCTTAAGCAAATGATCTGTTGAGGACACGCCATGCTCCAATGAATAACGTGTAATTTGTGCACTTCAGCAGAAGAAGTCAGCTGTTCAAATGTTATCTTTTTACTGAATTCATTAAACGCACGAGAATCACACAACTGGGGCCAAAACTGCATGCTTCCAAGTGTCTTAACTTTCCTTAGACTTACTTGTAAGTGCCAAGATTTTTTTTCTTTTTTCTGTTTTTTCTACAAGGGGCAGGCTTAACTTAACAGCTTGATGTTGGTAAGACTACACTTGGTAAAACCAGACGGGGGATGGGAAGGATGGATGGTCAGTCAGTTAAAAAAAAAACACTTAACATCCATCAGTCATGGTCCCAAGAGACTTGCCGTACTTTCCATCTTGGTGGTTTGTCAATAAAGTGATTACCTTAATAGAAAGAACAGTACCTTTTAAAAGCCTTTTTACTTGTCAGATAATTAAATTATCCAATAGAGAGCCAGTTCCTGATCAGATACATGAATAATTGATTAGCCACTGGAATGTCTGGACTGTGTTCACCATTAATAATTAATAATACTCCATCTGGATTAATAGATGTGTCCATGTTCATCGTACTTTCATTTATGCTCTCATGAAACCATCAAACTCTTGGACATTCAGCACCAGAGAAGACCGCAGTTTGGGAAAAGTAGCACAAGTGCAGCACCCATGACTATAAATGTCGGTCTGATTGCTTCAAAATTTCCCTCAGTTGTGTGAGCAGTTATTAAAACCAAGCCATGTGTCCTTCGCTGCACAGTCTGAGTAATAACAGGGTAATGCAGTAAGTCAAACAGTCTTGTTCTAATTAGGTGTGGTTGTGTGGCGTTCCAGCGCCTGTCGACTGCTCAGAGACATGACCATAAACACGCAGGGCCCGGGTACTCACTGGATTTGCGAGAACAGTGTCAAATAAGAAAAAAAAAAAAAAAAAGGCTTTTATCTCGTGTTATTTTTTCTCTAAGGAAAGAGCGAAAACAGAGAAATGTCAAGGGAAGATTTGTTTAAAATGTTAAGAAATTAAAAAAACAAACCAAAGAGAAGGGAAATATGGCAGAGAAAGAGAAGTAGAGCTTTATTTGTCAAATTTCAGTCTTCTCCTATTTTCTGTTGGCTCAGTTGTTATGTTTATATATCACATATTTGTCATTTTTTTTCTACTTAGTTAATTGATTTTTCTACTGCACAGAGACTTTGTTATAATGTTCCTTTTCCTGCTGTTGCCCCCTCTTGGAGGGCCTTGGGGATGGTTTTGCCATGAGGAAAAAATACTATAAAAGGTAATGTATAATGTATATACTGTAATTCCACTTCTAATAATAAAAATATAGACCGTGTTTGTCAACAAACTCACTGGTAGCTCCCACGTGGGTATTAATAGTTCATTCAAAAAGTTTGTTTAGTATGATATTTAATTTTAAAATCCACAAGTGTGTGGATTTAGTACAGAACAAGTTTTATGTGAACAGTAGGCGCGATCGATAAATAGGCAAAA
>JAPSES010000211.1:4085083-4097219 GCA_029822895.1 Maxillicosta whitleyi
ATAGATAGATAGATAGATAGATAGATAGATAGATAGATAGATAGATAGATAGATAGATAGATAGATAGATAGATACCAAACTGGGAAACAGCAGTACCATTTCACAGTAAAAAATAAAAATGCAATAACTGGAGGAAAAAAAAGTGTAATAAAGAAAGGTGTAATAATGAACTGAAATGTAGAAGGTAAATGTAACTATCTGTTAATACACAACAGTAAAAATAATGATGGTTATTACACACTGGTGGTTTTCTATTATTGCACACTGTTGATTATTACATGTGGTTGGTTCTTGCAGAGTTCAGTGAGAGGAGTGGTTCAGATGGGGGGTGAGGGGGGGTCTGAGGTGCACGAGGAGGAGGAGGAGGAACCAGAAATCTCCTCTCATTTACTTAACATCACTTCCCCACCGCCGGGAAAGAAAACACACTCCTGAAGCTGCAGAGGAGGAGAAGTGTGTGTCTGTGTGTGTGTGTGTGTGTGTGTGTGCAGAGGAGCGGTCAGCTGTCAGCACCCGGAGCCGCTTCGGCCCACGAAACCAGCCTCTTCCTCCTCCTCTTCCTCTTCTTCTGCTTCTTCTCAGGAGCTGCGAGTCCACAGAAGCGCACACTTCGACACAGATTTCACGGGACGCTTGTGAGAAAAGTCCGCGGAGGCTTCTGGGTATGGACAGACTACAGCTCTGAGACATAATCGGATTTTTTCTGCGTCCTCTTTATTCAGAATAATGGTGAGTGTCAAAGATTTTCTGTTTGTTTTTAAGTGGGCTGTTTTTTTTTTTTTTTTTTTTTTTGTCTCGTCTAATTGATTTACAATTTTATTTTGGTGGTGTCGTCCTCCTGCTTTTGAGTTTTAATAGCTGTTAGAATTGTTCAAAAAATGGTTTATTTTATCGTACCTTTACCTCTATTTATCTTAATTTCAGGTTGTTTTTTTTTTTTTTTTTTTAATTTCAGACATAAATCAGAATAATAACATAATCTCTCCTGTAAAATACTGGGAAACAACTGTGATAAATTTAAGAAAATATTTTGTACATATAAAATAATTAATACTATTAGGGTAAAAGTAATGATTCTAATGGCGCTAATATACGTTTTTAGGAAACACGTAAGGAGTATAAATTCAAGAAGTAAAAAAAATATATATATATACCAAAAGGCCTAGGCTTTTTTCAGCAAATTTATATATATATATAGTTATATAGTTGTATAGTTATATATTTATAGTTATAACAGAATTTCAAGCCAGTGTAAGTTCATAATAATTTAAATTTTTTGTTGTTAAATTAACTTTTTCAGCTGAAGGTTCTAAAATCTCAACTTTCAATCTCAACTAAACTCAACTTTCAGTTATCTTTCCATAAATATAATTAATAGAAAGGTTACTAATAAATAAACAAATCATTACAAATCCATTATCTGTGTGTCAGTGAGCCTGCCTAAGGGTCTCAAGTAAACATCTAAGACTCCTTCACAAATTCAAGCCCCACTTGATAGAGATTGAGCTCCTTTGTTTTTGTTGGTGCTGCTTGAATGTGTGCAAGACTTTTTCGTTTGGTTTAAGTACAGAAGATTACACCAAAAAAAAAAAAAAAATCACTGACACTCCCTCAGAGCAGCCAGAGACCCTCATTAACTAAATTAGGGGGAGCCTCACTAAGCATTTTTCAAAGGCTGGTATTCATATTTTTTCAAGGACCCCTTCATGGACTCCAGACTAAAAAACTCACCTACTGTTTTGCCAACCGTTCACATCGCCTTTAAAGCTTTTCTGTGAGACGCAGTTAAAGAAACAAGGGTTAATGGGGCCCTTTGGTGTTTGAGAAATACTGGGGTTATGTTATGCGTTAGTCGTGATATTTAAAACACGTATCCTTTAGCATTAACTGTGAAATATGTCATTATTAGTAGTATTTTTGCCGTTGCCCGGACTATGATGAAATGTGTGCAGAAAATGTAACACTCAGCTTTAAGTTTTTCTAAAATCTGCTGCATATTATTGCATATCTCACCCTGTCAGTGTCAATTATGTGAAATAAACCTGCAGAGTTAATGGCCAGCCAGTGTAGAATACTCACTTTAGATAGTTGCTGTATCAGATTTGCCTCTGTGACAGATTGTAAATCTCACTAAATCTCTTCTATACCTGTATTTAAACTCCCACAAAATAATATCCAGGAGTGTGATGGAAGTGTGTGTGTGTAAGGGGGGGGGGCTGGAGGTGGCAGTTTTGACCACATACCAAAGTTGTGTGTTTGGATGTGTTTGATTTAACACCGTGGTTCGTCTTTAATAACATTAAGGCCCCATTTCTGGACTCTGTTTCCACAGCGACTGGCCCAGGACCCTCTCTCCCGGTTTCTAACTCTCTTTCCTCCGCCCTTTACGGTTCCTATTACCAGCTCTAATAAATTGTGAATAAACTGCAGCCCAAAAAGTCCTGCGCTGTGGAGAATTCCCCATCCTGTAGCGCAAAGCACCCCCCCCCCTTCCTTAAGAAAACACAAATTAATTCTAAACCCCTCTGTAGCCAAACGTTCCTGGAATGATAAATATTTTCATAGGAAGCTCTGCTCTTCCTGACTTTATCTGCACCGATTTCATTATATTTCTTCTTCAGTGGCCTTTGGTTCTTGATGTCTTCGTGCTTCTGTTTCTCTCTCTCTCTCTCTCTGGGAGTCAGACATTCATGCTTGAACTCAGGGTTACACAAGGGCAATTATTTGACCCATGATTTATCCATAAACACAAAAATATGGCCTGAAATTCAGTACGACAAGCTAGTGTTTTTTCACTCAGAAATAGTTGCATATTTTAATTTTGTGCAGTGAAAATGTGCAGACATTTCATTATTTGTCTTGATTATGTTCACAGGTAACAATGAAACACAACTTCAAAGAGAACTATGTTGAGATACAATTTTAATTAATCATAAAATCACAAATTTCACTTGAACTTATACAGACTCCTAATAGTTGTGATTATAAGCTTTTTTTTTTTTTTTTTTTTTTAGTTCACAGTTCAGACCAGTATGCAGTAAAACAGCCATAAAAACAAGGATGACATATACAGTGCAACCAGGAATAGAAAATAATAAATAGGTAAAGAAAAAAATATGTTAAAAAGAAGACAAGAAATGAATGTGTATGTGACTATTTAATGCACTGTAAAATGTAAAAAGTATTAAAAAAAATCTGTTATGGCCATTTTCTCTTGTGGAAAAGTGATCATATTTGGAATTTGATTAAAATTTTGATCTTTTGCAACAGTTAAAGCAGCTCATAAATGTATTAAATCATGGTCTAAATCTGCTTTATAGCTTTAGAAGCAGCAAACAGGAGTGGAACGTGAAATGTGTAGCCTGAAAATCAAGTCAGCTCATCGGGGCAGTAACTGACAGTTAATTTTATTATTATAATTTGCTGTTTTTTTTTAGTCTGGAGAGTATTAAAAAAGGTGGTAAAAAGAGGGGCATCATTTCCAAAAGTGACAGTTACTCTTTTTTTTTTAACCAACAGTCTGACATGTATATGTTGAACTGATTAAATAAGAAAACAGCACTTTTCCTTTAATGCCATTTCTTTGTGTAGCGGTTTTGTCGTTGTCATTTGTCATTATTTTCTGTTGTTATGTTGTCTGAACGTTAGAGGCCCATATGAAGTCAGAGGTCGTGCATTAGTTGTGTTTTTGTGAATCTGCACACAAATCATCAGGAGTGAACAGAGATGCTGGTGGGACAAGTTGTTGGCTATTGGTTAAAGTAATCAGTCACCCCCCCCCCCCCCACACACACACACACACACAAACGCACACACACACAAACGCACACACACCCGACCCATTCTCTTCTCCCCTTTCCTCCCCTTTTTAATTCCTTTAAGCCCCAGAGAGCTCCTGGGGAGGCCTTGTGCTGATGTGTGGAGGTCTATATGTGTGTGTATTAAACCCGGGCTGTCAGCAGACAACAGCTGTCTCTCTGGCTATCTCCGCTCTCCTTATCTCATTGTGACACTGATGAAGCCACACACATCGCAGCATAGCCTACAGGAACCATATTTCATGTTTTGTTTTTTTTTGTTTGTTTGTTTTTATCACACATTTGTTTGGGTACGTTCCACTATAAAGAGAGTAATAATTCTTAGTGGTTCTAGTATTTATTTATTTATACATGAAGTGTCAGAAATCTTCACTATTGATTTGCTTTATTTTCTTCTGCGTAATCTTCTCTGTTTTTTTTTTTTTTTCTTTTCCATAATTTCTTGCCAACTCACTTTGGATAAAAATCTCACTTGTTTTGCGTTTGTATCTGTTTAAAAATGCATAAGAAGCACTCTTGCTTTATCTGTTCTACCACTTTCTCTGTTCTTTTCTCTCTCACACTCAGACACACTATAAATCTACCAGTAAAGAAGTAATTGGACCTCAGTTCATGTGTAACGCCTGTGAGTTTCAGCTACTAGCGACCTCTGTCTGGACAGCTGTTAGCGACTAGGGCGGCCGTTCTCCGTCATCTGCCGCGGAGACTGATGGAGGGCAAACCTTTCTGTCCTAATGACTAATAAAGCAGCAAGTCTAAGAGTGTGTGTGTGTTCATTAGAGACGGCAGGGGCACTCATGCAGTCAGGCGTGTGTCAGTTTTTAAGTGGGCAAGTGTGTGTGCAACCACCCTCCCATCACTGGACCAGATGTTTTTTACCTGGGAGCCAGACCACCATCTGACTGGGGTCAGTCGAGTCCTTCAACCCCACACCCGTTCCTCCGGTCTGCTGGGAGGTCCACCAGCTGTCCCCCTCACCCTGACCGTCCTCCTGAGGCTCTGGTTATAGGGGACACAGTGTCTGTGCTTTTGGGTAGGTGGTCCCACCCGGATTTGGAAATATTACCAAGGAAAATTGATGTTATTAGTGTGCACGTTGGCTTACAGTCAGTGAAGGCAAGTGAGGAGGAACAGACGAAGGTGGAGACAGCAGAAGAATGCCCAGTGATTTACAGGAGTTCCAGGAGTCATTTAGAGAGGGGCTAAGTGTGTGTTCTGGTAAACCAGAGAGATAAAGGCTCTGGCATTGTTGAGGAAAGAGGTTTTGATTACTGGATGGTGGAGTGGGGGGCTTCTGGCATTAAAGCAGTCTTTTTGCAAGAGTTAGTCAAATGGAAAGGAAAGGCCACCATGTCTGGGAGGTAAAGTTACTGAGTGCAGACAGAGGCAGCAACAGGTTCACCCCTGCCAGAAATGAACTGCAGTCTCTCATAGGATGTCTTTTGTTTCTTTCAAAGTGGGTCTTTATCTCAGTTTTCTTTTAACCTTTTAACATCCACTTTTTTTGGTGCAACCCTAGAGTTAGTTGTAGGTTTATAATAGAATATGTTAAGGCCATATATGTATTAGACTTCATTTAAAAGGCCAATATGTAGCTAAAGTTATGAACAATCTAAATCAACTGATCTGGCATCTACTTCTTCATAATTAATTTATATATGTGTGTGTGTGTGTGTGTGTGTTATATCTAGTATATGTATACATATAAATACATACAATACACAAATACATATAAATTCACAACTCCTGCACCCAAAATGATGCAAAAATAAGTCTCAGAAAACTGTTTTCCATTATTAGATATTTTACATGACAGCAGTGTGTGTTTCAGTCCCAACTAATTTCAGTTTTGATATTTTAGTTCAGACATTTTTACTGCCATTGTATGTCCATATTTAACACACTATAAACAAATTATATTTATGCTATATAGTTCCTATAACCATCAGGAGTATTTGCTCCTGGAGGATTTTGTTGGGTTCTGTAAATTAGCTGGAAAGTCTGGCTCTATATATAAAAGGCCATGAGATAACTTTTGTTATGGTTTGGGGCTATATAAATAACATTTGGTTGATTGATTGATTGATTGATATAATTGCCTAAGCAAACTCAACCTCTTATCCTTCAATTAGATTCTCTATACCATGGCAACAGCCTGTCCTACTGCACATTAATGATCTGTGTCAAAATATAATTTAACATATTTTGCGCCTTATGTGATAACCCACCTTTTAGACTCGACCCAGCAATTAAAAGTTCTGAACCATAACTACATTGGTTTAAACGTGGCTCAAATATAACCCTAATCTTAAAAGTGGTTCTACAGGGACCGGGTAGATGTTTAGAAGGTTAGAACAGAAAGTACACTCTGATTATGGTAAGTCATTTTAATACCTCAACACACTTCCTCATGTGCACATGTCGCACCACTACATTTTCTCTCCCAACACTATTTTGTTAATTTGACAGCATCCTGCATCCCGGCGTTGGCAAATAACTGACCTGGAGATGGCTCTGGAAAGTCAATAAAATATAATAATTAACTGCACCATTCCTAAACTGGACACTTAATATTCATATTACTTTGTTGGCACTGTAAACACAATGGCTGGTGATAAGAAACTGGATGAACATGTGGCAAAGGCATAACTGAAACATGGAAACATCTTACTCTGGGGTTTTTTGGTTTACTGTCAAAGCAAATGTCATTTACACAATGCAAAGTCAACAAAAAAACCCATTACTGGTTATCTTATTATCAAATGTCAAACTAAGAGTGAACAGGTATATTCTCCCATTTAGTCTTGATTGTAAACAGAGTAATACAAATGGTCTTGTTGATATTATTATAGGTTAAAAAAAAAAAAAAATCTAGAAAAAATACACTCTAGATGATCTTAAAGAATTTTCATGTTTTCAAGTCTTAGATTATAAGGTCACTATAACCACAACTGGCAATTTATACATTTTCAGACCTAGGTAACAAAATAAATTTATGTCAAAGTGTGATAAAATAACATACCTGAGTGTTTGTGGAAGAACAGAATGATAGAGTGATTTAGAGCGTTGTAATGTGACATTTAAGGTTTGCATGGGTTTACATACACAAAACCTCTCAGTTATAGTTAGGATAATAATTTTAAACTGGTGCATGGGTTTTATTGTATTTTATTTTCACTGTTTAACCACCCTGAGCTCCTCCTTCTTAGAGTTTGTTGCTGTTTAAAGGTGTCACCAGACCAGTCAAATATAGTTTTTGCATTTAGGTCAAGCTGGGAAAACTTTACCAAACTCGTTTTTATCTTTTGCACAAATGCACATCTCATTTAGACATTTATCACTTACACTGAAAGGCTTTGTTTCAGTTGTTGTTAAATGCATTTGTAGTCTCTGTTCATTCTGTGATTTATCCATATATAATCCCTACTGTATGAAAATCCAGTTTTTATTGAGTTGCCACGTGATATCTTAAACTATCCGACATGTTTTTTTTTTTTTTTTTTATGTTTTTTTCGTCATCTATTGTCCTCTTGTGTTTTACTTTACCCATATGCCCAGAATGATTAAAGAGTGTATTTGCTGGCAGATGGCACCAGTGTCCCGCACAGAATCACTGATAGTCACAGAAAACCCACAGACCGGGCTCTTGTTCTGTGTCTTTTATCACTGACGGAGAGAGAGTGTTAGTGTCCACCCCCCCACCCCTCGGGCACTTAGGCAGACTGTCCAAAACCGAGGGCTCCAGGTGGGGTCCCATATGGTATGATCACAGACCACTAAGTTACCTTGTCAAACTGGTGATTGAGAACAACGGGGTTTCAATAAAAGGTCAAACTGTCAGCGGGTCACCTCAGTGTGTAACCAGACTCTCACATGTTGGATCGAGATTCATAAAGACACTGACACAGCACACGTATTGACACTGTAAACATAGCACAGAAACACACACACACACAGCAAAAGCCTAGAAAAATATTTAAATACGTTTTGGAGAAATGCATTATGATAAAATGGCATGTAACTGGAGCAATTTGGCAAACTTTAACAAAATAAAAGCCCATCTTAAAGTTTCGAAGATCTCATTATCAGTAAGTAATATGTCAGAATAGAGAATAGTTTACTGTTTATTGAAAACATTAATAGTTAGCAATAATAGTCTTTTTACTATTAGATTCTGTTAAGTTCCTTCATTTAAAAAAAATGTAAGAATCTCATATAATTCTGAGTCCAATAATGATGCACAATATTCTGGCTGTTCAGGATGTTTTATTGTTTTAATCAAATTAAACTAAATATGCAACATGTGAAGGAGTAAAGTAGATGTAGCTGAAGTACTTACATATTTGCACAAATTGCACTTTAGAGAGTATTCGCAACAAAATATGCTTAAAATACCAAAAGTAAAATATTTAATATGCAGAAAATAGCAATACAAATTCATAATTGTGCCCATTCAGCTGCACCTAATAAAGTGTCAATTCTGTTTCCACTCTAATGTTGAAGCTGATGAAATAATTAAAGTTGTCCAAATATATATAAAGGAGCAGTGTTTAATGAAGAGGTATGACAATACAGTAATGTTCAAGGACCTCAAGGAACAATCATTTATTCTCTGACTATATGGTCATGTATTAATATAATGGTGTTTACTTATTATGCATTCAGTATTGGTATTTGTTCTCGTTCATGTCACATTTCAGATTTAATTTGCTAATTAATACTTCAGTATGTAAACAGGGATGCTATGAAAAAAATAATTGGACATTACGGATTCTTTTTTTGTCTCAAGAATTTAACCGAACAACAACGTACGGTGTATCCTTTAACTATCATATGACATTTCAACTTAAAGCGCTGTACGCCATCCTGTGATGTAATCCATCAGCACAAAGGATAGAATTTGATATCCGTGAAAAGAGCAGTGGTCTAGCAGAACCCTGGGACCCAGGTGAAGCTGGTGGGACTGGCCTTGTGGCCCTGTGGCCCCCTGTGGCCCCGCTGGGTTTGTTTTAGCTTCAGTTTCATCCCTGGGCCCTCCACATCACTGCTGAGCTCTGCTCGTCTTCCCTCCGGTGTCCTGCAGTTCCCATGGCCTTGTGCGCCCTCCTTCCAGGCCTCGCCCTCAACCAGGAAGTGCCTTTACTTCAGTATCACACACAGTTTTGCAGTTTGTGTATGTGTGCATCTGTGCGCATGCAGGACTGTTGTAAGGATACAGCTGAAGTCAAAAGGACTCTGAACAGGCGTCCCTTTCACTTATGATCCCTAGGAAGTACTAGGAAATGCAAAGCACAACACCACATCCCTTATTTTTCCTCTGTGCACAGGGTTTAGTGTTACTGTCTTCAAGTACGCAGCCTGCTGCTGCTAAAGGTCAGGTGACGGTCTCCGACGGCCCCAAAGAGGCTTAAGGGTCAACTCCGAAACAGAAAACCTAGTACGGTGTAGATTATAAATTGAGTTTGTAGATTTACTTTGAAGCTGATAAAAGCCATCATGTGTATTATTTTTCTCCATGGCATCTACAATTTACAAATATAGATTTTTTTGTGATCAGAGAAGAAGGAAATTCATAAGTTAAAAGGTAAAAAAAATCCTGAAAAGAAGCAAAAATCACTGTTCACTGAGCTTTTTTGTTAGATTAACAGTGACCTGACATATATAGTAAATCAGCTCCTGTCCATTTATTTAAACAGCTATAAAACGGTGGGTATTAGTAATTGCATAGTACAAAAACATGAATTTATTGAAAAAACACTCAGCTGTTTTGGGTGTTTAAAAGTCACGAGGGCAGCTCCACATGAGCCGGAGCTGAAAACACAGTGAAATTAACTTTCTCTGTTTGTTTTTGGTGGAAAATGCTCATGTTTTCTAAGTTTTGTTTAATGATAAAGCTTCTGTTGATGAAAAAACTGTCTTTCCTAGCACTGTCTTGCTGTTTTCCCTCTCGCCTTCATCTCTCTATCACTGTAAAACCCTGCTGACCCTATAATTCACGGCTGTCATCCGTCTCTGTGGATGTGTTGTCAGCGTGGCCAGGGGTCAGACAGTTAGCTGCAGCTCTACCAGACTGGAATGGCCCCGAGGCTCAAAGAGAAACAGAGTCAAATTGCTCAGGCTGCTCAGAATAGTTGCATAAGTTCTGACAATAAGTAGTTGTAATGTAGCTAAAGCAAATACGGGTTACCTAGTACTATTGTTACACATACATCCACAGAATGAATGTGTGTTTTGAAATGAGACATCCATTCATAGTTCCCAACAACAGGCATAGCTTCACTGCGCTAATCCGCTCAACATCATATAACAAAGCATACAGTAATCCCTCGCTATAACACGGTCTCACTGTATCGCACATTTTTTTAGTGCATTTTTTTTTTTTTTACAGTATGTTGTGTCAAATTTACATTCACAAATTTTCTTACACAATGTCTACGAAACGTTCTGCACCGGCAAAGGCACCTAACGACGCGCCCAAAAGAAAGAGGATGATGTGAACTATCGCAGAAAAAGTTAAATTTCTGGACATACTGAATGAAGGTAGAAGCTCTGCGGCTGTAGGGCGCCATTACGGGATAAATGCATGTTGGGTCCGTTCCATAAAGAAAGAGGAAAATGACAGAAGGATGACAGCAGCAAGAAGTTTGAACAAGGATTTGAACAAGGATGCACAAAGACTCCTGCACCACAGCCTTCAGGAGAAAAAGACGCTACGAGGCAAATTCAGAGGAGCTGTGAAATACACCTGAGTCACAATGTGCCCAAACCTCGTATTGACTATTAAAATTATTATTTTACAGTATTTCTAAAAAACTATCATAATTTTTTGTAAGAAAACGTTTATATTTTTATTTTTTAATGCTTGGGCCTGAAAACAGGTTTTAATCTTTGGTTTTATTCTATAGAACAGTATTGTATTCTATGATAACTGTAAAACATAAAGCTGACTACTTTCGCCTATCGTGGGTTATTTTTAGAACGTAACCCCAGCGATAAACAAGGGTTCACTGTATTGCACTTTGTATATAAAGCTGTTAGTGTGTTTTAAACTTTACTAATTAAAAATTACTCAGAAAAAACAGCATTATTAAACATTTTTAGATTACATAACATTTTGGCTGACACTTTTATCCAAAGCAACTTACAAAGTACATGCAAATATAACATGTGGGGCTCTCCTGGGATTTGAACTGCCAACCTTTTGCACCAAAGTCAACAGTGTAAACCTCTAAACTATACAGTCAGCTTTTATGGGTAGATATAGACACTCACAGGACTAGGCTTAGCTCAATACAGAAAGAAGGCTGCAAATATGTGAAAAAAATGTCTCTCAATGCATTAAGTAAACTATTGCTATAAAATAAATGAAGCAAACTGCCATCTTTTCACATTTCTGACCAATGGAAGTGGGGATGCAAACTCCAGACACAGTTATGCACCTCTGAAATAACACATATCTGTGGTTGCAGACACATTCTCTTCTGGTGCCTGAGTTGGCTGGTGTATACCTTTGCCAATCCATCAGATGCGTGTTAGACGGAGTCGAGAACAAGTGTTTTTGTAAAGCGGCCAAATTCCTCCACAACAATGTGGACAGCCACACTGTACAGTGTGTGCCTCAGGTTAAAATAATATAAGGACTTTGTTACATTTTTATGTAGAAGGAGGCAGTGTCATCTGTGCAAGTCCCTATAGATTTGATTCTTAGTTCTGACTGATACCTAGTCTGCGTTTAGAGGATTTCAGCTTCTTGTTTAGACCAGTTCATGGGGACCTGATCGAGCCAGAATCAGCTCCCCCTTTCCCCTTGGTCTTACTTAGGTGACTTGTTTAACCCTTTATAGGGCACTCACAGAGATCTGAAATACAACAGTTCAATCCTGGTGTGGTATTGGACGACCTAACAAGAATTACTTTTGAGAAATTTTTCAATTTTTTTTATTGTTATGTAGAAAATCAAGGTTAATTAAGTTACCATATTTGGTTCCTCACCCATAAATGGTAAAAATGCATGGAAAAACACAAAATTAACGTGTATTTTATAACATCAGAACATCCGTATTTGAACATAAATGCTGATACACACATCTGTCCACATCCACATGATTCCTTTGAACATCATTCATTACATTAGTACCATTACTTCATCATTCATTACATTAGTATCATTACTTCATCATTCATTACATTAGTACCATTGCTTCATCATTCATTATATTAATACCATTACTTCATCATTCATTACATTAGTACCATTACTTCATCATTCATTACATTAGTATCATTACTTCATTATTACATTAGTACCATTACTTCA
>JAPSES010000211.1:4143881-4165963 GCA_029822895.1 Maxillicosta whitleyi
CTGTCTTAAAATTGTATTTGAATTTTTAATCAATGTGAAGCACTTTGGCCTACAGTTTTTGTATGAAAGGTGCTATAGAAATAAAGTTTATTATTATTATTTAAACATTCACATGAAACACCAAACATCTAACTTTATAGAGTGGATAAGAATAACTCCATGGAATGAATACCTCTAACTCCTTGGCATCAAAGTACTGAAGGTATTGTTGAGGCAGAACTTCATTGAAGCCCTCGAAGAACGCCTGCGTTTGTTCCTCCACGCCTCTCGATAATCTCCACTCTGCCACTAACCTGGACAGAGAGATGAAAAGTTGAGAAAATAATGGATAATGGTTGTATGGATAATAATGCCAAAGCTATAAGGTGCATATTGTTTATTTTCAGGGAGGATTTTTGTTGTTTTTGATGTGCAAATGAATAAATACTAAATAAATACTAAAATACTAAGTGTCTGCTTAAAATGTGAATAATACACTTAATAATAATACACTTTACTGTGAAATTATAAGAATTTCTTCTTCAGCAAACTTAAATTCCGTCATCTACATTTTTTTATGCACTGGAGAGACTTAATAATTCTTCATAAACCATTAAAAACAAGAACATTTTTTTCTTACAAATAAATCCTGTGTTTTCTCAAAGTAGGACTGCCATAGTTTTCACTTAATGTATTAATTATGGGTGTTTAACTGAGTGTTACTGAAACTTGTTGAAACCAGTGAAAGTGAAATTTGAAACTGGAGAGAGAGAGAGAGAAAGAGAGAGAGCTTTTTGGAAAACAGAAAGTATTAATACCTGATGTATTCCTCTTTATTTTCTTCTGTGACTTGAATGTTCCCTCCATCTGGCTTCAGCTCATGGGTGGTGACCTCCCCAAGGATCTCCTTATCAACTGAGAAGAACATCTCCAGACCACACTCCTCTATGTTGTTATCCCTAAAGGCCGAAGAGTCACCATCATCATCATCATCATCATCATCATCGTTAAATAACAGAATAAGCAGAGGGTACAAACAGATAATCCACCAGGCCCCAGTGTCACCTACAGCTTATTTAAATTAGATGCATTCATGGAAGAAATACATTTTTTTATTGCACACAGATCTGGATTAAATGAACTCATGGTTTAAACAGATTCAGGACATGGATATTAAAGACTAACAAAAAAGGGAATGCAAAAATATCACCACATTAAGAAAACACACACGCACACACACACACACACACACACACACACATATATATATATATATATGTGCGTGTGTGTGTGTGTGTGTGCGTGCGTATATAAATAAGATATTGCTGCTACTTTTACAGTCGCTGGTCCTTATGTAGACTTCGGCTTTCTGACTTTTGCAGCTCACATACAGAATAATAAATTCAGTCTGATATGTGATATGTCGTCTGTTTTTCAAATCAAACCATCAGCTACCCACCCACCAAATCCCACTAAATTATTTGTTTCCTCCAGGGACCTACTTGATCCAGATGAGTGAGTTGTAAAACTCTGGATCTATGGACTCCAGGTCTTTGAGAGCCAAAGGTTTGTTCAGGATACGTTTGTAGAAGGGCAGGGAGAAGCCTGTGTCGATGAACTTGCTATGGAATAAGGCCTTGAGAGGAAAACAATAAAAAAAAACAGAATATTGAACATTCCTTTGCACATTTAAAAAAAAAAAAAAAATTGCAGTTCATTTAGAGCCAACGGGCTTATCCATGACCTCACAGTGCTGTGCAAATGTCTTCGATTGTGTTTAAATGTGTTGCTTTTGCGGGAGTATGAGCATATATATCAATGTATTTATATGAAAATACAAACAAATCTAAACTAAACTGCCTCAATAGCCAAAATTCTGTAAATCTAGAGTTAACCTCCAGAAGATTTGTGCAGAAAATCTCATACTTTCTGTACAAAACAGTTCAAGTCATGACAACATCTTGGGTGCAAAGTGATGTCACGCTAAAGTCACTTAAGTTTGGTTGTACTGTACTCCATGCCTCACCAATTCTTTATTTATTGTTGAACTGAGAACAAATTTGTGCTGAATATCCAAAAAAAACACCAAGAATAATCTGCAACATAATTTAAAAAAAAATGTGTTGCAGGATGTTGACTGTAATCAAATGAATACTTGAATAATTGTTACCCAAATTACAGAATATTCTCCATTAGTGTCAAATGCTACATATTTGGTCATAAAAAATAAATAAATAATTAAATAGGGTACCGCAGCTAAATATAGCAACAGAGCTGAAAACACACTTTAACAAGTATGTAATGTGGATTATGATTTGAGTGGAAATCTAATACTTTTGCAGAGTACCCTATAATTAATCTATTTAATACAATGTTAAATTTGAAATAAGATTTTCCATTAAGAGCACATCTGACATGTAGAGGCTCATTATACTCATGTCATGGTTTACTTCTACAAGAACGTCACAGTAACTGATATGATGACAAATGCGGCGGGTACCATGGCAATGAAGCGCCCTATGAACTTGAAGTACTTGAGGTGATCTGGGTTGATGTAGGATGCCGGGTTGATCTGCAGACAGTAGTTGTCCTTTCCAGCGTACTCAAACAAACAGTACATGGGGTTCAAAACCTCATGAGAAAGCAAGAAGAACCATTCCCTAAAAAAAAATTATAGAGGGGCGAGAAAAAAACGTTAGAAGTAGTTGTCTTGCTAGTTGGGCAAGGCCATCATCATCCTCAGCATGATCATTGTTGCATAAGGTTTTCTGTTATATGCACCAAGGGTAGTGTCAAAAACACACCTAATGACTCAAACAATTAGATGTAACTGTAGAAAATCATTTCAGTTGAAGTTACCTGGCCACACCCCCGTAGTCCAAACCTTCCTCTCCAGGTAAAATGATCCACAGCCTCCGCCTCAGATCTTGGGGGTGGAAGCTCATGATCTGTGAATAGAGATTGAACAAAAACAGTTCCACAGATCAAGCACCGATAAAGAAATGCTATTCAACAGAGACATGTTTTTACCAAAAACAAAAAAGAAAAAAACACTTTATGTTTATCATCACCTGCTGAAATGAATCTTCAAACAAGGTTTTGCGGGAAACTGTGATCTTGATGTGCTGCGGCATCGACAGTTGCTGAGAAAAAAAAAAAAAAAAAAAAGTTAGATTTTGGTTTTAGATGTAGACTTGGGTCTTAAAAATTATGTTTTTTTTTTTTGTTTTTTTTTAATGGGTGACCCTCAAAAAATGTTCCAAATGATGAAAAAAAGATGTTTTATAAAATTTTATAGCAGTACTATTTGTGCAAGTGTGGCTGCACAGCAAGCTTAGTTCACATAATATAAAATGTACTGACTTTATTACATTTTACACTGTAATAATTTGATATGTACAAATATTTTAATAACATAGCTGAATTAAGATGACTATTATTTTGTACGACATAATTAGTGTCACTGAAACAGTTTTTGTTTCAAAATGTTTCTACTTTCTCATTTTTAGGTGTGTTTCTCTTTTGCCGTGCCGCCAAACTGGCGCCTGTGGGCCTCAACCACTTGTCGCAGGTATTGTCACTGTTCTTCCTGTTTAGCGAGGACAGAGGTCGAAATCCTGAATCAGCTTTAAAGCATTTGGAACAGATCTCAATCAGGGTCCCATATAAGGGGCTCCTCTGCTCCTCTTACTGCTTCACACACTTTTACACATTCACTTTGTACTCTTGTAGTCATAAATGAACAAACAACATCCACAGCATATGGAAGTATACACATAATCAAAATAACATCCAATTGCAGCACCATTAAAAATAGTCCAAATGACCTAAAATTTGATGTGGCAGGTTGTTTAGTCAAAAGGAACATAATTAAAACCTGGCTCATTTAAAATAATAATCAACATTTTTTGGTACTTTTAATAAGACACGCCCTAATGTATAGGTTTAATGCACACAACTCTTATCACTGGACAATAAAATACTCATGTACGAATATGTGAGAAAGAGCGTAGGCAGATCCACCTTAAGACTTGATGTTCTTTGATGTAAAAAAGCCACGTACCTGACACCAGAATCTGAAATATTGCACTTTGGCTTTAAAATCCCTGACGTAGGTTATCTGTGGCCCGTTTTCACTGTGAAAAAGACAAGAAGGCAGAGGTTTACAGTTAGATAATACTAGGTTACAAAATGTGTGACAACAGAAATCTATAAAGGACTCATTGTGTATGTAAATGCCTGTGCAGTTCTGTAATCACTATGGGCCTGTGTGTCTGGTGTGTTTTATTTAGATTCAGTATCACTAGGCAGAGAGAGATATCATAGAAAGGGGAGGGGGAGGGGGTTAATGTCACATATTATATTAGTTTTTAATACTAGGCCAATATTGAGTTGAAAAAATACACTTTTTATAATGATGGTACGGTATATTTCCAGTATTGCTCACAGTTATTGCAATTTAACTTGTTCAAAAACCATGCAGCCCTATTTTAGAGCTAATTATATCTGCAACTATACCTACTTAACTGTTTTGCATTTATCTCTATAATTTATATCTTATTTATATATTAGGTGGTGTTAAATTCTTAATTGTAAATCAGACAGAAATGGTTAAACACATCAAAGTACAGTAACAGTAAGTACATTTTATTGCAAATATAATCCAAAATGCAGTAAATTATTTACTGACTGTTTTATCTAAACTATTTACTAATTGAATTTACAGGAAAAGTGCATATATTTTAGGCAGCTCACAGTGTAGGTCACAGGAAACAGAATCTAATTACTTGTGGTGTTTCTTGGTAGGTCTTATAGGTTCAACTGGACTTATTTTGTTCTTTTGAAAATGTTTCATCTCTCATCTATGGGATTCTTTGGTTCTAATAGCTAGTGGGGGCCTTAAAAACCTGTGGGGGGCAGTGGGTTGTGTAGATTCCATATGCTAATTAATTCAAGTGTTGACAATAACATCCACCAGGTCTGTTTTCTTAGGATTCTTGAGTAAAAGTGATGCAAATAATCCACTCAGGCAAAGTCACAGAACCGTTTATGACCCACTTACAGTGAGGATTTTCCTGTGCGAGGATCAATGTAGGTCGTGGTCCGTCTGTTGTGGTCCACAAAGTAGGGAATGCCGTCCACAGTGAATCTCATCTCCCATCCCTCTGGCAGAGGCTTGTCGTTCAGGAGCCTGAGCAACAACACATTAGCACCACTCAGAGGCAACGGCGCTGACGTACAGCCTCAAGACAACTACATTTCACACACAGGCACACACTCACCCTTGCGTCCGTGGATCTTCCCACTGTGTTGCCCGCGTTGGGTGGTGAACAAAATACACTCGGCCATTGGTGTCTGTTCTCTTCTCTGACAAAAGCAAAAACACACATATTCAAACTCGAATAAATAAGTGTCAAGCAACTGCATTATATTACATTATATTCCTTCCATATGTAATATCACTTTACAATAAACTCACCTGATGTCAAACCAAGTCAGAATCATAAATACATCTCACTGTGCACTTTACTGTTCATTTCACCAATGTTCATAAAAAAATCCCTTTATCTATTTTTTTTTTCTTACTGTATATATTGTATTGTATTCTATTGTTGTATTTCTTCTTTCTTTCCCATTGTTATCTATGGCATATTACTGTTACAATCCAATTTCCCAGTTTTGGATTAATAAAGTACTTCTATTCTATTCTATATTATGTTTATTCTGACATTTTAAGGAACCTGAGGAGAAAAAAGGTGTGATGGTCACTGATATTTACCCCAACCATGTGGTAGTGGTCCCAGGGGGTCAAACTCTTTGTTGGTTGTGGCTGCAAGCTGGTCTTGGAGCTAAATGTTAAACGACAAATGGAAAGTGTGTTAATGAAAAAGTCTAAACATCTACGTTGGTCACAATATGTTTTTTTAATACAGAAGTGTCATATATTTCATAGCGTCATAGGTCTTATTGTTGTAAGGTTGCTGAGTCATTAAGGCCAAAGAACAGCAAGGATGAGACGCAGTGTTTACACTCAATATTTTTATGAACTGCAGTGACAGGGACAGTATTTGTAGGATTTGACAGACTTTTTTACTGTATGTTTTTTTTATATTGCCATATATTACTGATATATTGATATTATGCACAGGGTTCCTACAGGTTAAATTTAAGACTTTTCAACACTGCAGACTTAGGTGCAGAAGGTTGCCAGTTCGAATCCCAGGTGGGCCCTTTACGCTATACATGCCTTTATACATATGTCTATATATACCTTGAAAGTCGTTTTGGATAAAAGCGTCAGCCAAATGTACTGTAACCTTCTTAGAACTACTTAGAACAGAATTTAATGCCTAATTCATGGGAGAAAAACATATTGATTTACTCCAACGCCTTGATTTACACCATTACGAGTCATTTCTCACCAGGGGAGGCAACGTTATCGATAAAAGGTTCCTAATTTCATTATAAATTTCAGGTTGGAACCCATGGAACCGAGTTAATGAACTTTACTTTCTTTGCAGCTTGGTCATTTAACAGACACATTTAAACAGTTCAGCGATCACATTTATGGTAATATATCGTAAGACCTAAAATATCAAATGTAATACCTTTTAAAGATTTTTTAAGGTATTAAATACAGATTTGTAAATTCAAGACATTTGAGACTTTTTAAGACCTGGAGGAAACCCTGTAAGTAACATTGACCGTGCTCACCCCATAGATGAACCTCTGGTTAAACTGCTGCATGGCGCCCTGCAGCTGGCTGCGCTGGTGCTGCCACTCCTCATAGTTACGTACTGACTCCTGGGTGGGACGCTGCCATGTGGTGGTCCGGGTGATGTGATCAACATAGTACACCCTACCCATGGGGTCCACCCTGCGCTCCCACCTATCGAAGCAAGAGAGTGACAAGAAAGCAGCTTTTAGGTGAACACGTAGGTTTAATGGTTGTTCAGCATTTTTTCATTCACTACAATATTTAAATATGATCTGCAAAAGTAATTATACCTTTAATTAAACATAGATGATAAACATTTTGTCTAAATTTCTTGATCATAAGGTTAAGTATAAGCATAGTATAAGTGGGAAAATGGTGTTTTTGTACCCTGTAGGCAAAGGCTCAGGTCTGTCCCATGTTGTCCTTTTCTCAATATGATCCACATAGTAAACCCGTCCATTCTGGTCCACTCTTTGCTCCCACCTGCACAGACAATGCAAATGACACTGGATCAAGTACAATTATAGTGAAAGTTTGGGATGCATTATGTCACATAAACATTTTTCCAGGCCTGGGGGGCTGCAGGTTACTCTTTACCCTGGTGGTAGGGGGCCGCTGTTCATTCCTGTGATTCTGGGAGTAGCTGTGGCCGGAGTGGCTGAGACAGAGGCCCCTGATTTGGGACCGCTTGGTGTCTGTGAGGACGAGGAGGCTGCTGTAGCCGCTCCAGCACCTGCTTCATCCTGTTGATCTGAACCCCCGCTGGCAGAAGCCTGAGAGGAGCCATCAGAGGCGGGGCCTTCACTGAGCTCACTGGGAGAGGAACTGCTAGAGGAGGCTGTACAGAAGAATTTATATCAGACCAAGGCCAAAGCTGGTATGAGTTCGCTGGTGTGTGAACTGGTATCATATTGAAGGAGTGACTTTGATTATATTTCCTACTTGGTGAGGCTGCAGGTCTGCACGGGGTTGGAGGAGGGGGTCGAGCTGGTCTAGGAGGTCGTGAGGCAGCAGAGCCTCCTGGAGACCGTGAAGGAGAGCTGGTGCCATTTACTGCATGACCGTTTGGTACAATCACCCACTCATCTGAATCGCTGGAGGGAGACGTGTCTCTGCTTGACCTGAGGACAAAAATGGAATCATGCAAGACTAAGTAAAACGAAGTTCAAAAAATGTATCTTAAAATTTATGTTGTGCAAAAAAGAAACAAATTGCAGTTTTCACTACACCTGTTGCCAGCATCTCCATTTTGTCTTGTATTTCCATTGGGGACAGCAGCTAGAATGATGGAAGGACAAGGACAGCACAATTGACAATTGATAGAGATGTCTATTTTTAGTAAGAAGAAGGAATTCTTCAACAATTTGGCGTTTAAATATGTTGAACAACTACAGGCTTTTGTGATAACTGCAAGGTGATTTATTTTTTGTGGCTACAACAAATTAGAATTAGAAAGAAGCACAATTCAATGTAGGTGGTGTTGTTGAATTTACTTCTTATTTAACTAACTCATGCAAGTTTTTAGAATTGGCAAAAACACAAAGCATTTATTCATTTATTTCAAAAGGCTGTTAAAAATTATGAATATAATAGAGTTATATTAAATACTTACATTTATTTAACATAATTTTACAATGCTGGTATTAAACGGTTTATTTTTGTTCAGTGCCTAACATAAGTTGTTCTCATTAGATGCTTATAATATATAACTGCGTATACATACATGAACTCTGTGATTACTGAATTAAGTTATTACTGAATTAACAAAACTGTCAAAAAGCCAATAAAGTCACATAAGTATTCTGACGTATGTCGCTGATCTTCCATTTAGAATATAACACAATAATACAAATCATAATAAAACAAGTTAGCTCTACTTTCATGGTTTAGACTTTTGTGGTCAAACCATTTACTACAACTTCATAATTCACAAAGTGACAGATGACCGAGTTTTGTGAGGACTAAGGCTAAATCACTGGAGCTGCCAGAGGCTACAACTGATCACTCAGTCTTTCCTGTTAATTCATTTGTGCATGCCAAAACATTGCCTCTGTGGTTCCTAAGTAAGTCTTGCATATGCACAGGTTAATGACTTCTTGTTAACTCTTGAATATGCACAAAGAAAGATTCATTCCTTCTTGTTAACTCTTTCATTATATGCACAGTGAAATACTCATACATTCTTATAAAGTCCTCTCACTTCCGTCAACAGACAGTTAAGGGAAGCGGTTACATGCCTGACAGATAATTTGTTGCAGTACTTTGAATTGTAACAGATTTTTTAAATAACTGAATACATACCCATTCTTATAAAGGTGCCTTTTATGTAAAATAATTTCTCTATATCTGTCGCTTTCTATGTAATTATGACATTTCTAAAAAAATAAACATCTAAAATAAAAATATGACTTGCTAAATTGAGCTATAATCATGTTTTTGGCAGCTGGGATCTGCAAAGAACTAGAACTATTTCACCACAACTATTAAAGAGATCACGAATGACAAGATCTACTGAGGAGCAGTTCAGTTCAGCAGTAGTTTGAACATACGTGTAAATTATTGACACGTCACAACGGTGCTTGTACTAGATTCAATACGAGTTATATTTGGGTTTATCTTTTTGTGCGACTCCTTACCGTGTTCTTTCTCTGCTGAGGCAAAGCTCTCCGGGTCCACCTGCATGCCATCCAGGCAGACTGACAGGTCGCCTATGACGTCCCGAGGATCTCTGTCAGAGCACAGCTGCAGGGTCTGGACCACCTCACACACTGCAGACAGGAAAGAAAAGTCAGTTACATCCGTTGTAATTACTTCCTAATCCACTTTACATTTGCAGAACTCCTAACTCCTTACATCAACCACTCAGATTCAGATGCTGTTGAAAGTTCTACAGTGTAAGCTTAAAACAAAAAAGGTTCAAGCTTTAAAAGCTGTGGAACAAATTCCTTTTCAATATCACATCAGCTGAGTCGGCGACTCAGTCCACAAAGCTCTTAAAAACACATTTCAGTAATATCGTTATCACTGTAATAACACTGCTCTTAATGTTATTTTAATGACTCCTTTGGCAAATTCCTCTGAAAAAAACACCTTTGGGTGAATATTCTTTATTTTTCTACGCAGTGTTTTTTTTTTTTCCTTTTTCAGTATGAGATGGAACCATTCTGATCATAGGCACTGAAATAGTTACCACAGCAAAACAGTGCAGTTACCAGTTTTATTGTTACTTCATCATGTGACACCATAAAGTCAGCAAAGTCAGAGCATTTACTGGCTACAGATTTACTGATCATTTGTTGCTCTTTACACATACTTTTGACACAGACTGCAACATTTATTTGAAGTCTTGAAAGGGTTCAGTGAGGTAAAGTACAGTATGTGGCCTCCAACAACTGAGTATGAAAGCCTCCTTCCTACTCCAATAAAAATAACCTTTTGTCAAATAAATAAATAACAATAATAATGACCAGTGCCACCATATTGTCACAATTCTGCAACCATCCAGTGCAATGCTTGTAACAAGATCACAATAACCTAAGGGAAGTAAAACTACAACTACATGCATGTACTTCCCATTTGTAAAATGGAATGAACTTATATAGCGCAATTTATACAAAGCACTTTACAGTGCCTCACATTCACCCATACACCAGTAGGCAACTGCAATGCAAGGCGCTGCCAGACCCTACTGGGAGCATTTTAGGGTTCTGTGTCTTGCCTGAGGACACTTCGACATGTGGACAGCTGGAGCCAGGATTTGAACCACCAACCCTTTGGTCATTGGATGACCCACTCTACCAACTGAGCCATAACTTAAAAAAAAAAAAAATACACTGTTTTTCATGCTGGGGTTCAGTCTTAATTATGAGAGTGCAGAACTCTAAAGATGGCAGTCATTCAAACCACATTTATTCACATGGGGGAGTAAACAACAACAACCATGGCCTTGAGGGGCCAAATCTGGTTCACTGTCAGCAAATGAAAAGCAAGGGGCTGTGAACGTTGAATATAGACCACATTTTTATGTCACATGTTATACACATGCTGCCCAGGTTTGAGGGGAGTCTTTGTACTAAGTGGAAAACACCCTCAAAGCACTGAGAAACTTAGGTGGGATTAATGTGCTGCAGAAAATAAAAGTGGGCAGTAGTTTGTGCGTGTTAGCTGTTCGGCTTTTCCCAGTCCAATAAAACATTCCCATAATAAACACTAGCTGATACACAGGCTTGCATACATAACAAGAGTATAAAATGTGTCTGACTTCTACCATCTACTGTACTGCTAATAGACAAACAAAATTTACCCAGAAAGGGAAACTCATAGGAATATAACTTGATATTACCCATGTTAGCCCCCCCCCCCCCAACTCTGGAAATATTACACTCATACTCCACTCCCTAGAAGGCTATTTATTTTCACTTCCTTGAAAAACAACAGATAACAGGTGACGCAAACTGCGTGAACTTACCTTGTGCTGTGACAAAAGTAAAGTTATCTCCAACAAATGGAAACATCAGTGGAATGTTTGATACCCACAATTTAGAACAGATTTTTTCACACAAAAGATTAAAAATGAAAATACCAACACTAAGGAGTGAAAAAAATAGCGCTAACTCACATTTCAGGTCATTTGCCTTCAGAGTCTCACTGATCTGTAGCGTGGCCATTCCCAACAGAATGTCAGCTTTCAGAGTTTGGTGGCTCCAAACACGAAAGATCAGTTTGCTGACTGGAGTTACGATGCTGAAGAAAAGAATAGAAAAAAAAAAAGTCAGACAAGTGGCAGACAGATAGTTTTTAACTCAAGCAACAGAAACCTGAAAATATGTATTACTACTTTTTAATTTAACTAAAACTTAGTGAACTTTTTTGCGCCAGAATGTTTTCACCAAATGACTTCTCTATAGACGACTCTTGTGGCTTCAGCTTCATCTGAACTATCTTCAAATTAGATGTTGTACTTACACTGTGAGAGCCTGCTTCCATTTGGGACTGTGTGTGTTGTTGCATTTTTCTGTCCTCTTCGACTGTCCATCCACAGCCACCTCAACATACGGACTGGGACCAAACCAGTTCTTTTTGTTTTCCTTCAGCTTTGCTGAAATCACTGGAAAGCAGCAGTGACAACACATATTACAATTAAAGAGTGCGTAGGTTATTTTTAGTATGTTATTTTGAATGAGGCTTTTAATAATGATGCATCAACTTTCCAATATAATTCATGTGTGTAAAATGAATAAACAACTCATTTCTGGCTGATAATTCATAAACAATACTAAAGATTAAACCAAATGATCATATGAGTGACAAACATGCTGCAAATCTTGGCCGGTCTAGCAAGCAAAAGTCAGCTTTTGGACATATATAATTTATTTTGTCACAAATTTTGTGTAATTTTTGTTGAACTTTAACTAACTTACCTGTAACTTGCAATTGGGCCTTCATGGTTCATCCATAACACTGCAACCTTGTTTGGCTACACTGAAATGACCTGCAACCAGTGACATCAGGTGTTAGGATACTCTATGCAGGTAACCTACTTAGAGAGTGATTAGGCTATTAGATTGCTACACTCAGTGGAAAGTAAAGCCTGGCTTTTCATACAGTGGCAGCTATGGTTTGTATGGCTAGATAATATTAATAATGATAATAATTAGTAGTATGAGTATTGGTATTAATAATATTATTATTATAAAATAATAGTAATTATTGGTTATTAATCACTTCATAAACAGTGAAATATTTCTGTGCCATTTTCAGATCGCCTAAAGGGATGATGTAGGCCTATTGATCTAACTAACACTACAAACACAGTCATACATGAGAAAATCCTCAAAGCTCAGACAAGAGACAAATCAAATATCAATACCTTTGATGAATGATTTTCAGTCAAATATTATTTAACAACTGGGTTTCTCTTTGCAGATCTAAAGTTACATGTGAATGGCTGATTGTAATTATGATGGCCAATGTATGGATGAGTCAGGATTGTTTCATCAAGTTTACTAGAGAGGCAAGTGGAAATGCATTTGCACATTGAATACCACCACAGTATGTTGGAGTGAAATATCCAGAACTTTGAGAAATGTATAATCACACACAATATGATCAGAAATAAAACACTGCAGTCCTACTGAGGTTCTTAAGACATAAAGTAACATACTTTTGTGGTACGGATTCCAACATTAATATTTATTTTTCAAAGGCAACTAAATCCAAAAATCCCTACTGAATACTGACACATATTACAATAGCAATATCTATAAACACCACCCCCTTAGTGTTCCTCCCACTGACAGGAAATTATTACGAGCCAATTTCCTTGCGTTACTGGCATCGTTACATATTATCCTACATACATATTCTGCTTAATGTCAACAACACCAAAACGCTATGAGACATTTCAGTGTTCTCAGACATATACCCACCGTATAATACAGCTGGGACTTGTCACAGCTATTTCAAGAAACCAGAGTACCTTCCATAACAAGAAAATCCCATCATTAACTTGGCTAAACCTGCTTTGCTAATCTTTGACAACGTCAGGAAGAACATGTATAATGCCAGACAGACACTGTTCATCCTTTTCATTTACACGAAGAGGTGCAAAGTGCATGGGACAGAGTCATGCAGTGGGGAAGAGGCCCTTATTATCTACAGCGTGAATGAATTGGACAGATAAAGCTTTAACAACCCTTATCTGTCAGGTTAGCACCAGGGCTAGCAACTGCACTTTTGTTGTAAGGCACACTCAACCCTCCATATTTTATTTGTTTACCGTTTCCAAGTGTGGTTGTTTAGTTGCACTGATGACTTTCTGTCAAATCCGATTTGTGAATTACAGACATATCGTGAGAAGTTCCCCCACCTGAACCAACTTTGTGCGTAAGCGTCCCGAACATCGAGGCTTTAGCTAACCGTGCGTCCAGCAGCGTTAGTAATGCTAAAAGCTATCAGCTCCTCGAGAAGCTTTGATCTTACGACAGAGGACAAGTTTACCTAAACCTTTGAATATACACACGATCGTACCTGATAGAAGCAGGTGATCAAAGGTTAGAAATGTGTTTCAGGTATGCCTAGACTGTTGACAGGTTGCCGCCGACTGCCATCATGATCTGCACAGACCTGTGTTCCGCTAGCACGAGCAACACGAAAAGCTCTTCCGGTCAGTGCTTTTCACAATAAAACACACTTGACAAATCTTTCAACCTGCTTGTTTACACGTTTTTGTATGATGCGTTAAACCACAATCATTTCCCTTCACTATCTTTATCTTAATAGTATTATGTCAGTAGTCCTAAGAAATGAAACAGTTGCACCAGTTCACGAAAATTTGACAGAAAAAAAAAATGCTCATATAATTTATGCATGTGGTTTAGCAAGAAAAGTGTGGTAGACCTATTTATTCAAACACTGTACTTAAAATGTCGGTAAACTTGTTTCTCTTTCATTTCCCTACTACGTCCTACTTACTAAGATGTTTGTTTTTTTTTCTATTCCACTACATTTTTGTCTGACAGCAAATGTCAACTAAGAAATTATGGCACATTCTTGAAATTATGCTATCAAACAGTATTCAAACAAGTTCCACCATTAGCAGTGATAACAGTACACCTGAAGATATTAGAAGATAAGAAGAGTAGAACACAGTGGTACCAGTAATATTAGTAATGATCAGTTGCATAATGAGTAACCGATTGTTGTTGTTGTTGTTGTTTTTCTTTTTTTCCCCGGGCTTTTATTTTGATGGTTTCTCATCCAGACAAGTGTGACGTCAAAGTTGACGGCACTAAATCGATTAATAATCCCAAAGTGTTTACGTGCCATTAAATTATGTATTAACATGCAGCCTAATATTTTGTCTAACGTCCACGCAGCTTTTGGTGTTCATTAATAACACCATAAAAATTACACAGACGGAGGGGTCGCGCTGAATGCCCCCGTGGCCCCGCCCACGTACGACATCCTCATGCTTGGTCTCGTGACAGTAGCTATCGTTTCTAGGGTTAGCAAAGAGCTAGCATTTCTTTAACATTTCTACGTAAAAGCCGTGTGTAGGGCAGCTAAATGAAAAGTGTTTGTGAAAATATATTGACGATCATTGAGCGAAGATGTTGTCACGTCTATTGAAAGAGCACCAAGCGAAGCAGAACGAGCGGAAGGATCTGCAGGGTCAGTGACTGCTGCAAGAGTCTGTAGCCCCGGCTAGCTACGATGCTAATTGTTGACAAAAAACCAAAGCTTTCTTTCATTGCAGCGGTAACAGTTTTCGTCTCCTTTGCGTTTTTGTGTTGTGTACAGAGAAACGTAGGCGTGAAGCTATTGCTGCAGCCACCTGTCTGACCGAGGCCCTGGTGGACCACCTTAATGTTGGGTATGAAAGTGAAGCTCATTGTCCAGCTGTAACTGAAAACTGTGGGAGGTGTGAAAGATTTGACAGTGGTGGAAGCAGTATTCAGATCTTTTATGAAAGGTGTTAATTCCATGCTATAAAAAGTACTCCAGTAGAAATAAACCCCACAAAATACATAGTACTGTGCTGTTAAGTCTTAAAGCACCCTTAGCTTTGTTTGTGTGAGGTAATGAGTATGTATATTTATTGAAACACACAGAAACAATAAATTTAATGAATGATATTCACAGGCTAAAGTCAGTTTTAATGGGATGAGCTTTCCCATAATAGAAAGTAGCTCAGACTAGAAGATAAATGTATTGAATGAAACCTGATGTAAGACACCAGAAAATGAATGCAGAATACCATATACTGTCTGAACAAATGTTAGACATGTTAAGTGCAAAGGGACATCACGCTAAAAAATAAAGGACACTGGTCTGTAGAAGTTTTTTTTTTTTTTTTTTTTTGTTTTTTGTTGAAGGGGGTGATTTATTTATTTATTTTTCTATTGAAACTTTAGTTTTTAACACTGTATTTCTTCTGTACCCTGATAGTCATCATAACTTTGCAAAAATACCAAACCTGTTGGTCTAAGACTTTTTGGACAGTACTGTATTTCTAAGAAGTTAACTTTTCATGTGGTAAAAGAAAGAGTCCCATTGTTTGTTTGTTTTTTTACCTTTTGTGGCAATGCATTGTCTAGTAAATAAAAACAGATAGGCCTACATGTTTTATTTTCACAAAATTATCGTAAGGAAGAGAATTTACTCAAACAGCCCTTAATCTTAAGATTAAGGATTTTAGTATTAACAACAATAAAATAATAAAGGTCATAAACTTTAAACAGTCATTTTCACTGGATGGGTTTGGTATGACAAACTGAAGTGAAACTAGTGGCTGAAACATTTAGACAAGTGTAATGAAGTAAAACTAAGAAAATTTACATCTTAGATGTAGGCTAGTTGAATGAAAATGTAAAGTTGAATAAATTTTCAAATCAAGTTCAAGTATCTAAATAATGTATACATGTTCTTAATGCCCCCCCACCACCACCACCACCATTTTTTGTACTTTATCCTATAATTATGATGTTCCAGATCAGTGTTTTATTGCATTTTTTTTATATATATATAGACTGATCTGTTGAATAAGCCAAAGATCTACTTTGAAACTGGTTTGTTTTTATGTTTCTCATAAATGCATATTTGTATAGTCCTGAAAAATGAGAATACTGTATTAAAGTCTAAGCCAGTAATACAGAGGAGCCTATTCCTGTTGGGGAAAAATCGCTCAGTGTGTTATGCAACCATAAATGTTATATTAAATTTGGTAACTCTGTGGTATGTTAATGTTTAAGGATGTGTTGAAATTCAACAATCAGCTTAAAAAACAAGAGTGAGATGCAATGGCTATAGTTTGTGCCAGTCGTTAATAAAGAAAGGATTATGACTAAAGTGTTCCCATGACTTGAAAAGAGTTAGTATCGACTTTATATTGCAACATGCTTTCCATATCAATTGCGACACAAAGTAGTTAAACAATTGATCATTCACTCTCATATCCCACAATATATGAAACAATTCTTTTTCAGTGTACATCAACACATGTCATACTCTTGTTTTTCCTGTTTTATTCATAGTGTTGCCCAGGCTTATGTCAATCAGCGTAAGCTTGACCATGAAGTGAAGACACTACAAGTGCAGGCCAGTCAGTTCTCTAAACAGACGGCTCAGTGGATCAGTATGGTAGAGGGCTTCAATCAGGCCCTAAAGGTAAGCTCAACCAAAGCGTTCCCACAGTTACTGTGTTGCTGTTCATTTCCACATGTTCTAAAGTTAAGTCCAGTCCTCGAGTACCCCTGTCCTGCATGTTTTAGATATTTCCCTCTTCCATCACACCTGAAAGCCATTGCATCATCATCAGGCTTCTGCAGAGCTGGATGATGAGCTGATCATTAATTGAACCAGGTGTGATGGAAGAGGGAAATATGTAAAGCATGTAGGATAGGGGTACTCAAGGACCGGACTTGGGAAGCACTTTACTAAAACCAACATTGGAGTTCAGATGTTAGGTTATATTTGCAAGTGTCTCCGTTAATTTAATTTATTTATTTTTTTCCATTCAAGTATGATGAATGGTGATGAATGTAGGTCAAAATTGGCTGTTACTTGATGAGGTGTACTGAAAGCAGATTAGTTTCACTCAAGGTCCCTGTTATAGATCCACAGATAAGATCAAATCAAACACGGGCCATCTGTTTAATTTTTTTTTTTTCTCCTGAATTCATCCAGCTTACACCATCGATAATGCAGTCCTGTTAAAAAAGGCTCCTGGACATGTTTAAAGCATGTGGGAGAGTTTGGAAGTAATGTTTTATGTGTCTGTTTGAATCATGGTAGAGCAGTCGCAGCTCACTTTGCTGTGTTTCATAACTTTGGTTGTTGATGGTGTTGTTTCAACAGGAAATTGGAGATGTGGAGAACTGGGCTCGCAGTATTGAAATGGACATGAGGACCATCGCAACAGCTCTGGAGTACGTGCACAAGGGTCAGCTTCAGTCTGCTTCCACGTAAACTTTACAAGGAGACATATCAAGGGTTTACAGCTTAATTGAAATACACTGGAATAAAAGAGAACAAAGCAGAAGCGTGGCCCCTTTGGCAGCTACAGGATCACCTGTCTGCTTCCTCATAAACATGAGCTGCTATTGATGGCATCACTTGTTTGGGGAAGCGGTCTCCTGCTGATAATCTCTCTGCTCGGAGAATTTTGGAACTCTGCTGCATTTGCTCACTAATTGCACTCTGATATTACAGCTTTACAGTTTTGTTTTTTGTAATGAGATATATTAGAAGTAGAAAAATAACATGACTATTGCTGGATTTGTTCAATAATGTCAGGTTTGTGTGTTCATGGAAATAGTCAGTCTGACTGAGTGTGAGCAGCAAATGTTCAATTTAAGAGGGCTTTGAGTCAGTGCTGACCAGTCGCCACCTGCCTCATTTTTGATGATATCGCCTACAGTTTTTTAATGTTGTTACTTTTTAGTTCTATACAATTAATATACTTATTGAACGGTACAATAATGGCTATAAGGTTTTGTAAATATGTTGACAGATTGTTGACCATGCAATATAATATTGAATTAAATTTAATGTATTAAGGCAAGACAAGACTCCAATGCTGAACGGAAAAGTGCAGAATTAGACTTTGGTCATTTTTAATTTTTTGATAGGATGGAAACAGAAAAAAATAGCATGCCAAAATAGATGGATTTCTATAGATGATCTATAGACAAAGGAATTTTTTTCATGGTGTGTGAAGCAGGCAGTCAGTTCAGCCAAAATATTTACCTCTGTGTTAAACCATGTTTTACAGCCAATAAAGACTTTAGTTGTTGTTCACCTAATTTATATATGAATTCCCTTCTTTTTCAGGAGGGGTTTGAGACAGATCATTATTTAAATATACATTACAAACCTGTATAGTATCATTGCACTCTTAACATTGCAGCTTGAATAAAATGCTGTGCGTGTTCACCTTGCGTTTGGTGTTAATTTGTAAGAACTATAGCAACTGACAAACCATTACAACCTAATGTAGTTCAATGTAGGCTTTATCTGTAAAATCTCATAAGAGCAAATTTGTACCTTTTTTCTATATGTTAAAATATTGACACCTTAAAAATGTATGGGTAGAATAGCCATCCATTTCCAAAACACAACTTTTTACATAACACTTGACACATAATATTGAAAACATAGACAATATTTACAAAAGCATATATGTAATATATGCTATACTTTCATAATAGATGTGTCAGCAGAAGTGGCATAAATGTATTTTCTGACACACCTGTTGGTTTTAAGACAATCTTTGGAACTGGACTATTACTATTTTAGCTACATTCTTTTGGATATTACTATATTTAGCGTCAAAATTGTCCAAATGTGACATACATGTACCTTAAAACCTTATTTACTTAATACCCAGACCCAGAAATATGGTCTGAAATATATACTGAGATGAATAAACTTGATGTTTAAAAGAATAAACTTGAAATGAAGTTAAAATGTTCAATGTAGCATAAATGCAATGACTAATGTCACAACTAGTAAGTGCCTTAACTTGAAAAGTTTGTGTGATTATACCGTATGTGTACAGTAGATGTCAGTAGTGTGCAAACAAAGGTAAGGATAAAATGCCAGACTTCTACAGAGGCTTGCTGAATTTTATTTATAACTGAGCGATAGTTCAGTTATGGCTGCATTTAAAAGCCAAAGAACAACAAAGTAGTAAGACTGGATATTTATAGCCTTAAAAATAAACTTAGGGCAAATGTAGCAATACCTTGTAACCACACTAACTCGGTTTATTTAAGAGGATAAATATTTCCCTAGTGAGTGACTGGACAAAGGAATGTGTGACACGAGGAAAACTTATGTCACACCACACGTGGATGTAGATCCCACTCATGTAATTACATGTGTTTGGTAACTAATTACACCTCAATTCTCTGCTGTGTTATAAGGACATGGGTGCTCAGAACGGTTCAGTTGAGTAGTTTTTCAAGCTGTTATTTCTGCATGAAGTAGTAGAAGAAGACACGATCACTGTCATTCATTTATTTTTGTGTACACATCTTCAGTATGAGGTTCCACATAATTAGAAAATAAAGACAAGTGGAGTATAATGCATATATTGTTTGACTGGTAACTAATATAGCAGGTCAGTAAACACAAAGCAGCAATGGGATTATACATAAGTTTTAAGGGTGCGTAAGTCTTTAAGGCCTGGGATTATTATAAGTAATGCATAAGACATAATATTGAAAAAATATATTTAAGGGGGAAAAACAATGGAAATTAAGTTTATAATCTGTAATCGGACGTTTTTTGTGACTTTGTGCCATATAAAACTCAGTGATATCCCTGTGTTTGGACTTCACACAATTTCTAAGTTCTGAAATTCCCATCACTTTTTTCTTTTTTTTTTTTTTAACTCACACACATGCACAAAGCAAACGGTTACGGAGTGGGGATTATTAATCGCAGACTTGTCTTAAGGGATAAACCGCAGGGATAAAGTCTCTCTGACCAGTCTCTTTGAGTTTAAGACACAAGAGGAACCAGAAAGGGAAACAGTACAGAGAGGAACCTGTGGAGTGTGATCACATCTAAAAAAAAAAACACAGGAAAAGGTAAGACTATACACTTTTATACCACAGACTGTCTCTATTTCATCTATGCATTGTGCTGATTTGTTTTACACTGCTTTTATCAGTCATTTTCCATAGCTTAACTCATATTTTTTTCTTAAATCAGGCATGTAATTTAGCTAAATGAGTGATAATTCAACATCTGTCCAGGGACTGCAGATGAAAAATGACTATAAAATTAACATTTACAACAATGTGAACATGCACAATATCCCTGTTAAGTAAACCAATTAAATCAAATACAAAAATTTAAGTAAATAATATAGTATATAGTAACTAAGATGATGTATCTGCTCAGGTTCAGGTGATTAAAACATGCTGATAATTTCATTTTTCCATCCTGAAATACAATTTAAAAGGATAATATGAATTGATGTGAACAACAGTGTAAGTCAGTTTTGTTTTTGAAAAGAACTCCAATGAAGTTTAATTGTTTTTATTCTGTTTCTATGCCAATAAGGCTGAAAAATAATTGGCGTGGAGCACTGAGCAGGTTAAGCAGCTTTGTCACAGGCATTAAATTTATTCTTCAAAACAATGCTCCCATCCTTCTCCCCCCCTTTATACCTCCCCTCACTCACAAATGCTCTTTCTTCTGTAAGAGTATTACCCAAAGATTTCTCATGTGGCAAAAGCAGTTATTTATTACAAGCACCTTTTTTTTTTTTTTTCCACAGAGAACAAATTCATTGTGCCTCTGCGTACTTATCGGAGAGGTTAAATAAAACAGCATATTTATTCAATAAAACCCCACAATATTGAGAAATCAAGAAGGGATTTGCTTATAGTTATTCCTGAAAATATTCAATGGATTTCTACTTTTCATTCCACCGCAGAAAATCTGATTTGGCAGCATGCCATGTCAGTAACATTTGCTCAGCATGTTGTTTTTTTTGTTTTTTTTTTTAGCAGGTCCTCTGGCTGACCAAAGCTCACCTCAAGTCCTGCAAGCAACATGGATACACAGATTGTCTATGACCTTTTAGGGTGAGTACTACCTGTGTCACATTATTTTTCAGCCAATAATCTGACAGTTGTGGATTAACCTTTGAACCATTTTCTCTCTCAAAGTTAATAGAATAATCTAAGTTTGTTTCCTCTTGTCCTAAACTTTCTGTGTCTCAGGGAAAATGCTTGGCTGTACATCGCTGCTACCTTTGTGGTGCTGTGGGCCGTTGCGTGGCTGTACAGAGACAGTCTGGAAATTGAAAATCTCACCGATAAATATGTGTTTGTGACCGGCTGCGACTCGGGGTTTGGAAACCTGCTGTGTAGGAAGCTGGACCGTAAAGGTTTCCGTGTTTTGGCCGGATGTCTGACAGAAAAGGGAGCCGATGATCTGAAGAGGGTCGCAGGGCCTTATCTGAAGACGGTCCTCCTGGACGTGTCAAACCAGGACAGTATTCAGAAAGCTATGGAGTGGACCAAGAAGGAGGTTGGAGAAAATGGTGAGAGATGAGTGGAATTAGTTGAGTATGTTTAACCAGTTAAAATGCATTACATGTGTGGAAAATCATGTATTACCTCTGCCAAGGAGGTTTGTTTATATGTTTGGTTATTTTTTACCAAGATAACTCAAAACGTTATGAACGGATTTTAATGAAATTTTCAGGAAATGTTCGCTCTGAGATGCGGAAGAGATGATTAAATTTTGGAGGTGATCCGGATCAGTCTGGATCCAGGAATTTTTTAATCATTATTAGTATTATTGACTTTGTTGTAGTACTAACAAATGTCCACCAGATGGCAGTGGAACTCCTGTTTTCTCATAT
>JAPSES010000211.1:4192707-4203310 GCA_029822895.1 Maxillicosta whitleyi
GCGGGGTGTCAGTCACAATATGTGGGGGAACTGTGCTGCTTGGCGGAGGTTTGCGCTCTCTGTGTGCTTTTCTAGTTATTAATGTTATTAATTTTTTATCTTAATAAATCACTTTATTCCCTTCAGTGCCGTGTGTTTGAGTCCTTTAACTCTGTCTTCACACAGGTATTTTTGTGGTGACTTATACTAAATGAGTTTTTTCTTTGTATTTAACCTTCTGTACGTGATTTGTCATCCTCACTTATAACATTAACATCTGTACTTTACACGAATCGGTACAAAATCCAGTATTTTCTCATATTTAATTCACTGATTGTGTATATGTTCATACAAGCTACATATTAAGACAAGTCTCTTCAAACATTATTATTTGTTAAACTACATGGTTTTATTGGTGAATCAATGTTGCAGATGATGACAGTGTTTCCACATTCACTACAGAGCCTCTCAATGTCCAAATGAGTTGTATCTGATGCTGCTGAGAAACTGCATTTTGCCTGAATTATTTAGGTGTATTGATTGGATTAAGTGCTTCAAAACTTATTAAACATTTTCGATCAGTAGATGCCAGTGGATGTTTAGGTCTTTTAGGCTTAAAAAAAGTATAAAAAATAATGACTTTGTGATACAAGAAAGATGTAAAGACTCAGTAACCTCTTTTAAATCACTTCCTTTAATGTGATTTTACCAATTCTAGTACTTTATTTTGTTACAGAATTTTGGATTCCTTTTTATTTTACATACTAATCATATTTACGGTATCATTTATGTTAGTTACTCCTACCTAGGGTTGCCAACTGCCCCTTGAAGAAAGGAATCATCCTGTATTTAGACACAAAATTATGGGTTCCCTATTGAGCTGAAAAGAGACACAAAAAAAGGCTAAATAAATTGACCACCCTGGGAAGAGTGAAGGCAATTGGGTCGGCCGGCCCTGCCAACGAGGTGTCCCTTTTTTTTCCAGGGAGTTGGCAGCCCTACTCCTATCTTATTGCTTGCTCTTTCTGTGGCCCTTATTAATTTTTAGGTTCTTCCTCCTTTTTTTTTGCTTTTATCACTATAATGGGTGACTGCTTACACACATTTTTATGATGTACTATTGTCTCTTTTTCTTTAATCTCACTTTTATTGGGATTGGCTGTTGATTTCACCTAGTTTTCTTTTATGTTCTTTTATTGAATACTTACATATTTACTTGTACGTCTTGTTCATTAGTTTGACTGCTAACTCATTGTTTTTATCATCCTGTATGTTATCACGGTGCTTTATCAAATACTGTTTTAAAAAGTTCTATATGAATAAGGATTATTATTATTACCCCGGCCCCTGAAGGAGAGACCAGGTGTATTGTTTTTATTTTAGTTTGTTAACACTGATGTACCTTATCTGATCTAAAATACTTTAGGTGACGTCGTTCAATGATCTGAGGGAGTTCTATGACATTTGGGATATTGTGAGCTAAAGGTTTCAGTGGTGTAGGGTTTTCTTACATTGGGAGAAATCATTAACTTTAGGTGAATCTTAGCAGGACATTTCCTGAAAACAACCAACCTAATAAAAGAAAGACACAATATCACAATGTATGAGGGGGCATTAATTGGTTGAAGTGTCCACCAGATGTTCCGTAGTACCTGTTCTAATGCTGGTCTTTTTGTAATAAAATATTTTTTATTGTAATCAAGAAGGCATCGGTGGAATTTTTTCTTCAACATCCACTCATCATCACTTTTTGTTAGACGACAACACTTTAACAGCAAAACTATTGGATGAATTCATACCAGATTGGGTTATACCACTGATTACCACTGACCCAGAATAGATGTCATTACATTTTGGGAAAAGTAGGTCAAAGTTATTATTATTTTTTAATTAATTAAAAAAAAAAATCCCCCTCCATTTACCTATAATGATCAAAATGTGTCAATAAAAACATAAATTTTCTTTCAGTTATTTCAAACTTGGCACATATAAAGAGAATTGATATGCTGACATCAGCACACACATAAACATGACATCAGATGGATTGATGTGAAAATACATGTAAGGGGCGGGGTTTGTTGTGCCTGGCACCACTTGTTAGAATTATTACTATTACACTTTCACTCATTTATGGTAGTCTCAACAAACTGTGCTTTACAAAAGTGTTTTATGTTTGGTGAGCAAATTTTTATTACCTTACCCCCTGAAGGGGAGGCAAGGGGTATTGTTTTTAGTTTGGTTTGTTTGTTCCTTTGTTTGTTAACACTTTAGTGGCAAAACTATTGGTACAATTCATACCAAATTAGGTTTATATGTTGCCAGTGACAGAATAGATACTACATTTCAGGAAAAGCAGGTCAAAGTTACATTTTTTATGGTTGTTTAAAAGCTTCCAAGCTTTACTTAATAGTGGTTGAAATACGTGTGAGAGGTGGGGTTTGTTGAGCCTGGCACCACTTGTTTTTGGTATATAGTTGTTTTTGGCACCTGTGGGCCACCATTAGCTAAAACTACTCTAAGGGTGGGGTAGGAGATCTTAGAAAAAGTCAAAACCCTTTCTTCAGACATCCCCCTGAAGCCACACCTCCATAGTACTGACATGTGTAATGCTTGTTCCCAAGGGTTCATGAGCGCTACACATCGTCAGTTTGCCAGGCGCTGGCTCAGGTTCTGGCCCCCGCTACAGCCCCAGCCCAGGCTCTGACCATGGCTCTGGCTCCGACCCTGGCTCTGGCCCAGCCCCAATCCATGCATACCTCATACTGAACGGCCCCAATTCCTGCCTATCTGGCTAATGTTACATTCCCTAGTGATTTATGTTAGAGACAATACAATTTCCCAGTGCACTTTACATCCTAATACAGGTAGCCAAGCTTTGGCTCTGGCTTCATTTCCTCTACAAGTGCTCCAAGCCTCAAGAACATATGATTCAGGCAGGAAGAGGGGTGAGCACAGAGGGGGGAGGGACAAATGGCAATTGAGTTTGATTGACATGTCACTGTTAAATCATTTCGTTGGGCTGATCAAAACGATTGGATGGTGTTTTTTCAGTCCTGTCCATTCTACAGGTGACAATATGTTTTTAATTTTATATTAGAGCATTTCATTAATTGTTTGTAATTGGGGTGTGCAGGGGATTTTAAGTAATATAGTAAAAAATGCACCAGGAAAACATCTCTCCACCCCTTAAATTAACCTCAATAACCAGGTAAAATAAGTACTTATTGTTATTTGTACCTGCTTAGACACCACTTTATCTTTAAAATGACCACAGCAACTTCCTTAATTAAAAAAAAAAAATCTTGATATTAGTTAGTTTGCCTGACATTAAGCTAGCTCAAGGTAAATGGGAATGACAGGTAAGCTAATTAATACCAACATTAATCATTATTTCTGACTTTACTAAAGAACCTTATGGATATATTTTGTACGAAATAGGCTAAACCAAGTCACTTCAGGGTAAACTACTACCCGTGCTGAAGTGTGACTACGTTGGACTCCGTCACCCGGTGTAAAACACATGCCGACCTATCCGTGCTCTTCCCTGTTTGGGGCGAATTTAATTGATCCGGACAAACCGCGACCGCCACTGAGGTGATTTCCCTTGTATTTCTAAAGCAGGGGTACAGAAGAGTGAACGTTCCTTCCTTCTCCGGGGGTTGGTAAGAACACTCTTGTTGCGGGATAAGGCACAATCCAAAGAAAAAGCGGAGTAATTAGCCCGCATTGTTGTTGTGGAGGCAGATCGGAGGAGGGAATGGACGCGAGACGGCAGGCAGAGGCGCACCGAGGCGGCGATGACAGAGCCAGCTCCTCTGTGTGATGCAGCTGCAAAACCCTGGACTCTCACACTGCTTTTAAAACGCTAACAGGCACAAAAAAAAAAAAAAAAGAGTCGGTGGCTGCTTGATATTCTGCACATGTTGGGATTACATATGAAGCGCGCGGAGAGCTATGTAGCCAGTCTGATTCATCCACAGAACCACGGTACCCCTCTGACTGTATAAAAACCGGATTTCACTGGCGAGGTGTTTTAACCGTATTTGCTTATCTTTTTTTTTGTTTTTTGGGGTTTGTGAGCGTGGAAGCGTCCTCATCCCAACTCGGTAATATCACAGAAGTGTGCGTGGACAGAGGACAGCGTTGGCATCTATCCATGCGCGCGCCACACCGGGCTATTTATTATGGAACTGTGACCCCAGCTGAGGTACAACGCATGCTTTACCCACATATACTTTCCTGTGAGATCCTCCCCCCCCATCCCCGGTAAACTCATTGAAATTCGGAGCTAAAATGCTCTGACTGTGAATGCCTTTTTTTTTTTTTTTTTTGCCAGCTGTCAGTGACGCAACATCTTCTACAGACTGCATGAGAAATACATGCGTAGAAGGGCGTGAACTTGGACACTATCCTTCTTCCCATTATTGAGGTATAAACACTTCAGATAAAGCCAGTTTGCTCAGTTTACAGCCCTCATTTTTTTTTGCCTGCCGCTCATCTGAACTCATCTCGGGGAAATAATGGATATCAAAGCAGACTCGGAGGACATGGAGTACAAACGTCCGGCTCCTATTGAAGTTTTCGCCAGCAGATCCACGCTGCACGGCATCTCCCACATGTTCACGTATGAGCGGATGTGTATCAAGCGCACCCTGTGGATTTTGTTCTTCTTGAGCTCCGTGGGCGTACTGCTGATGGTGTGCGTGGACCGGGTGCAGTTCTACTTTCAGTACCCACATGTCACCAAACTGGACGAGGTGGCAGCTTCGATGATGGTGTTCCCCTCGGTCACCTTCTGCAACCTCAACTCCTTCCGCTTCAGCCGGGTGACACGCAACGACCTGTACCACGCTGGGGAGCTCCTTGCCTTGCTCAATGGCAGGTGTGTAATGTGCAATGTGTTACCTGTGCCCCCCTCTTTTCACATGTGTCATTAAGGTTGGTTTAACTGTGAGCCACAAAGTGCACAAATCAGACATTTCTGCTTTTATTTCCCATCTCATGATCTGATATCCTACATTCAACAGTTACTTGTTACAGTGTGTTAGTCTTACTATGCGGATAACAAGTAGGTCTTGCATGCAGACTTCTATACAGAGGCAGTCTGCTTGCATGGTGGGGGTTTAGCCTCGGGGAATTCCATCTGTGGACTACAGTCTGATTGTATCCACTCAATAACACAAGACGTAACAATAAGGTTTACATTTAGAATTAGAGTAGAGTGAGTGCTGCTGTATTTTATCATAGTGTTCTGGATAAACTCATAAAACTTATTAATTTCATACAAAAAAAACATGCAAGTGTAAACTGTTTAATATTTAAAGTCAAGATATTTTTATTCATAGGATGCAGGTGGATGTTAAACAATCATCCAGTGAAAACAAAACATCCGAACTCTTTTGATTCCTGAATAGTCTTAAATGTCACAGAGGAGTGAAAAGCAGTGTTTTAACACCTGTCTCATTGGTTGTCACTGTTAAACCACTGGGAGATGTGCAGAGAACATGGACAAAGCAAGCTAACCCTTTTAAGGTTTTCAGTGAATATAGCTTGACATTGCCCTGAGGAAAGGTATGGATGAAAAGTGTTTTTTTTTTTTTCCCTTGAAAGTGCGGAAAAGGCTCAGCTTTAGCATTGAATCAGTGAGCTTATTTAATAATATAGTGACATTACAGATCATGTCAGCCGAAATCCACACTACACACACACTACTTTGTTCAAAGGCGTATGTCCTCCTAACATTACTGCTTTGACTTAAGCTGATTAGTGGAGAAACTGCTCATTTCAATCAAAAATGGAAAATAATTGTTGGTTGTTGGTCTAATCAGTTCTTTGTTAGTCCATAAAAGGTAACAGAAAGTGAAAAAAATAGAACTCAAAGTGACATTCAGAGAGCTTTTCTCACAGGCCAACAGTCTAAATCCGAAAGATGTCTCATTAATTCTTGCATGATTTTTGTTTGAAAAATCAGTGAAATGTAAAATGTGTTGGTGGAGCTCTAATGTTGATATAGTGATAAAATGAGAGAGCGAGAGGGGAAACACATTCTGTTACAGACCAATCCCTCAGATAACATAATGGATGAACGCTTTCTAAGCGGCTCATAAAATATTGGTTCCATTTTTCACCTCATGAGTTTACAGTTCATGTAATAGAAGAATATCTCAATATGGGATAAGTAGAGGCCTATTGACAAAACATGGAGGAGTGGAAATCACTACTTTCATTCCTTCACACTTGTTGATTTCTACTGTGATTCACTCTTATGAATTTTGACTCAGTATTTTTTCTTTGTCCTTCCTGGGATGACTTATTCAAACCAACATTAACTATAAAATATAGAGAATTGTCTTGTAGAAGTTTAGCAGGAAAACATGTTCTCATATACAGAGCTTACTGTAACCATAGTTGTACATTTTAGAAAATATTTCTGCCCCCATTAAAATATGAGCTGTTTTTATTCTGATTTCCCCCCAAAATATGCTAATTAAGTATTAAGGAAATAACCAGTTTTTGTACTTTTCTGAACAGTAAAATGTATTACTAAAGGCTGTATTTTTTTTTTTACATTTACCAATCCACTTGGCTGGTGACTCATGCAGTTCAGTTAATTTCAGATGCATCCTCGCTGCAAGTTAATTACGAATACAACGCAATTAGGAGATGGTATGAAACATTACTTTGCTCTTTTATAATGAAATGCATTTCTTATTTAGCTTGGAATCTCTTGGTTTTCTGCCTTTTTACTAATAGTCCATGAAAGCAGAATTTTTGCGCAGCTCTCACAAAGACACAAAATATATCTTTTGAAGTTTAGCATCCATGTTACGTGTGATTTAGAGCCAGAGTTTGTGCAGTAGAAATCCTTTCACGTCACCCATTGGTTAGCTGTTGTGTCGCTTCCTGATTGGTTTTTGTGCATCACATCCAAATTTAACCCATAAAGACCCAAACATCCACCATCGACCAAAATCATCTACTGATCTAAACTGTTTAATGCCTGTTGATCCACTAATTCTATCAATACATGTAAATAATTGGTGTAAAATGCAATTTATTATATTTTTATGGTCATCAGATATGACCTATTTGGACATTCAGAGGGTCCGTAATGAACGTGGAAACACTGTCATCTTCTACAGCATTGATTCATCAGTAAAACCCACGGCGTTTTGATAAATGACAGTGGTTAGAGACACTTGTTTTATTTTCAGGTATTGAAGTCTTTGCTGCAAAAGTCAGTTTTTCTTCAGTTTTCTCTGTTGTTGATCTAATAACCCTCAAGTTTATTCTGAGGTTTTATGAACATCTACAAGATCAGTAAATTAAATATAAGAAAATGCTTGATTTTCCACATTTAAAAATGGCAAAATACAGAGGATAATGGTGACAAATCTCTTAAGAAAGGTTACACAAAAGAAAAAAAAAAAAATTGGGAACTGACACACAAAGTCACACTGGGTCTTTATGGGCTAATGCAGTTTTAACAGGAACTAACTTGTTAAAAAAAAAAAAAAACGATGAAAGATGATGATTAGAACACAGACTCATTTGATTAAATCTGCCTAAAAAGTCTCAAATCACCCTTGGAAAATAGTTATTTTCTATGTACTTTGATTTTTTGTTTTTGGCTAAAGTCTTACTGAACACCAGTGGGGGGTGGGATGTATGCTGCAGCAAGACATCAAGGAGAGATTTAGATGTCTTGGCTTTAAATTTCAACTGTTCTCACAACATCCTTTTATGCATTCAGACTGTTGTCATGAGCTAAAGAAGTTTGAGAACCAACGCTTTGCATAAATAAAAACATTTACTCAAACAAAGGCACTAATTGAAGCATCGAAACTGACCAGAATGCAGGAAGTCAAGTGTTTGACTCCCACGATTTTACTGTGGGTGGAACTTCAGAGCCCACGCTAAACGTCTGCAACTCTGCAACGCTAAATGATCTACTACACACAGATGTATTCATGTGACATTTGAACGCATTACTCACTGTATTTTTAGCATATTGATCCACAAAGAAATGCGGCCAGGACACAGTCGGAGAATACCTCCGTGCAACATGCTAGAATGACACAAATCCAATTCCCTGTTTTTATACTGGAAATCATTGCTCTGTGACCTCTCTCTGTATGCATCCATATTACAGGTGATAGCCTTACAGGAAAGCAATAGATTCCATTGCTTCGGGCTGCAGTTCCAGTGCCTTGTATGGTATAGATTTCCTCCGGCATTTTATTAGTGCAGGGTCAGGTAGATTTAAGAAGTCAGATGCAAAGGCACCGAATAAACAAGATGCAGGGAACAGAAAAAATAAACGCAGTGACACTTGCACCAATAAGTGACTTGAGCTGAGTTTAGATCAGGGAGGGGGGCTACAAGCAGAAGCAATTAACTTGTGTCTCGTAAGCTGTGTGATGAACACGTCTTTATCCCTGTGTAATTAGTGCTGTTTGTTAAGCTACAGAGTTGTCTCGCTGATTAACACTCTCTCATCTCCCTCACTGCTTCTTGCCCCTTATGTTTGGTTTGGTCGTGGGGGAAGACATCGACATCCTTCTTTGCTCAGAAGTCAGATCAGTATGTGCCACTCAGTACTTCAAACAACGAGGCCAACTTTGTTACCTCGTTCAACTTCGGAGCAGTCCTACTGAATCTGCTAGAAGTCCTGTGACAGCACTAAGAACGCGGATTTCCTCTTGTAATCCACCTCCGCGTCCAGCTGTTTTTTGGGGAGGGGAACACACCGAACGCGGATTTATTAACACGCCCCAAGCAGCATTTCTTTTAAATTTATTGTGGTAGTCTGGGTGGGCGAAATTGTACAGTTCGGGATACCCCGTAACAGCCAAAACCAGCTTCTCCTCCATTTTTGACATGTTGACAACAGTGTCATCATAGAACATCTGGAAATCCGCCGGTGACCAGAGTAGAAAAAAGTTCAACTCAATTCAGTGTGGAATACGCTCGAAATCATCAAGAAACAACAGAAGAAATCCACCTCGTACTGTAAAATCCGCATCCGGCGTGAACGCGGCCTTGGGGAGGATTGTACCCAAACTGCAGTTTGACAGGTCTCTGAATGTTGATCGCTGTTTTGCTTCTGGTTGTTCATTGAATTTTAATGTATTCCTATATAATAAATTCTTGTGGAATTTCCTGTCGGTGAAGGAACAAGGTTCAACAACGTTTAAAATTAACAACAAATGTCATGCTGCTGTAAGTGTGTTTGTATTGGAACACTTTTCAAAGTAAGAGTACAACAACTCAGTATTTGGACCGATACCGGTATTGGCATCAGTGCATCCCTACTGTAAATATTTGCTTCTCTTGCAAGGAGAATATAAAAAATAAAATAAAAAAAATCAACCAATTATCAGTTAAGACTAGTGGCCCTCTTCTTATTATTAACAAAGCCAGAGCCCATGGGTTTATGGACGGCAATGGAACCCGCTCCCCCATTGCATTTCAAACAGAATTCGTCCACTGCACAAAGGCACCGTCCCAAAATCGCAGCCTAATGAGACACAAAGGATTTTAACACAACTGGTGAGAATACATCAGACTTGTAAAGCAGATGCTTTGAAGATCTTTCACTTCTTTCCGCCCCTACTGAAAGCCTCTCTGTCCCCTCCGCTACCTTCCCCACAGCAAGGCCGCACATTCGGCAATATGTTGATGAGGAGAAAAGAGCAGCAGGGACTCCTACTTCTGACACCTTCCCTCTCTGGTATTGATTCTGCCACTGATAAAAGTTCGGAATTAAACAAACTCGTCTTCTATTTGTGCACAAACATTTCATTTTCCCACCTTAGATACTGGATTTATTTATTTTTTTTAAAAAATTAAAATTAATTTCAGCGTGCATGCTATTCATTCAGTCCTCAGCAAATTGAGAGCTTGCCTTGGATTAAAAACTTAAAATGCCCCTGAAGATATTCCTCCTGTCTAACTTACCTTGAAACTACTTGAACAAATTCTACTAAAGTGGATCTGGGGTAGAATTGCTTTTCACCCAGAGGAACAATTTTCATTCTATAAAAAAAATAAAATAAAAAAATCACATTACTTGTTCTTATAATGACCTTATTAAATAAATGTTGCTGAGAAACCTTTTTGAAATGTTAAAGTTATTTAAAGTATATATACCATGAGTAGAGTGTTATACTTTGTCCCAATGAAACAAGAAATAATAAGATGATATTATTCCCACTTATTACTTCCTTACACACTATGGGTCTGTCTGTGGTGTTGATTCTTATTTTGCAGAAAATTCAACCTTGTATTAAGCAAGTGACATTTTTTTATTTATTTTTTTTGTAATTTCCACAAACATTACAAGACAGTGAAAGCAACAGTGACAATGAGTCAACAATGCTTTTTTTTTTTTTTTTTTTTTTGTTTATAATTTTTATTGGGTTGTTTTATTGAGTTACTGTAATTGCACTCACACCTGTATGAGAAAACGCTGTTTTTGCAAAATTAGAAGATGCAATACATTTTTTTCAAGTTTATTTTTTAAAGATCCCGGGGGGGGGGGGGGTTTCTCTGGAAATATGAGCAAACAGACTCACTCAGCATATTTTCTAACCCTTTACTGAGTTATAACAAGAATAAAACA
>JAPSES010000211.1:4232567-4245400 GCA_029822895.1 Maxillicosta whitleyi
GTCTTTCTATAGGAATTGATACGAAGGCTTTTAAATTTATGACATTTTGAATTTACTACCTTATGCGTCACTTTAAGCATACATAATGCTAGCTTATAGTGGTAATACTAACACCTTATAATAATGCAATACTCTCTGTAAAATAACAAAAACCCACTGATGCGCTAGAAATTTATAATGAACAGCAATTGAGCAGGAAACTTTGAACAGTGCTGTTATTGAAAGATTCGATGCCTGCAGACCTGTTGAGATCACATGCTAATTTAAAGCAGATCATAATAAAAGGTCATGACATTACCCAGGCCTATCTGCCATATTCCTGATGTTTTACAGGTACATAATTCACACCAAAATATCACAAGGAAAGAAAATCAACAGTATTGTATTGTGCAGTAGTTTGGCAAAGTTTTGCAAAGTTTGCGCATTTTTGCCTGATTTTAATAGATTTAACATCCCATCAGACAGTACAATGTGCGACATGTGGGTAGGTCTTCTGTTTGGAGAGGTAATCCTTTTTTTTTTTTTTTCTACGTTCCTTTGTTTAAATAGACTGTTGCCCATGAAGTTGGAATAATTATTTTTTTAACCTCTTCTCATGAAATGATTGTGACAATGTTATTTATTCTTGGTAGATAAAGTGTAACTGGGACTCGGTATGTAATCACTGTACCTGGTCAAAGCTGACTACTTGCATACAAATGGGAATAAAGACAGGGATGTGTCTGAAAACAGAATTATTCCAATGCTATGTAAACAGTGTATATAGCACTACATCAGACATTACACTGATAGAATGAAAATGTACCGCATCTCCCAAGTCATCTCATGAAAATCTCTTTTTAAGCTTTAATATAGCATCAGGATTCTCCTCCAACAGGCAGAATCATCAAATTATATCTAGTAGTAAATAATGTTTTTCTGCCACATCACTCATCAGATCATGTTTGAGTTAATCTTGGAATAATAATGTCTTTAGCAGCTCCTTCAGCACTAGACTGCTACACCCAAGAAGTCAAGAAGAAGCGTTTCCGCAGGTCAATTCTCCCCACAGCCATCAGATTGTATAATAGTGCTCACTGACCCCAAATGCACAGAATTAGTCATGTATATAATGTAAATTTGTCTTGTCTTTGTCTGTTTTTTTCTTAATGCCTACTATTTATATATATTTACATATACATACATATATATTTATATATATACTGCACTTTACTGTATACTGCTGCTGAAACTGTGCAAATTTCCCCAAGGATAAATAAAGTATCTATAATTTTATCTATCTATCTATCTATCTATCTATCTATCTATCTATCTATCTATCTATCTATCTATCTATCTATCTATCTATCGTTCTATCGTTCTATCTATCGTTCTATCATTCTATCTATCGTTCTATCGTTCTATCTATCTATCGTTCTATCTATCGTTCTATCGTTCTATCTATCTATCGTTCTATCTATCGTTCTATTGTTCTATCTATCGTTCTATCTATCGTTCTATCTATCTATCGTTCTATCTATCTATCATTCTATCTATCGTTCTGTCTCTTCACACACATACAGTTCTGCTGTTTTAAGTGTTAAGGATCTAGCAGACCTGGGGAAAAACGGAGGCGCAGAACTCTCTTAACAATTGTGTGTGTTGTACTTGTTAGCATGCATAAGACATGCAAAGTGTTGTTTGGCCTAAAGAGAAATATTAACCAGGATAAGACACATCAGAGGAGTAGAAAATGAAGGAAAAACTAATACACTATGAAGAAAAAAATTCAGACAGAAAACTGCATGCGTTTTTTGACTCTCTCTGGCAGCCTGATTGTCAAAGTTATCATTACAATGTGCCCATTTCACTCTCCCCTCGAATGTCTGGCAGAAAGCAGACAGGGTACCTCACTTAACCTCGAGTGTAAATTGATGCTGGGAAAATGAAGAAGGACATCTTTCTACAAAATGTAATTGTCGACCCTTTGTTCAGTTGTGGGGAAAAATACACTGTTGCATAAGAGTGACGAAACATAGGTGCTGGTTTTTCTGCCGACATTTGTGTGAATTGTGTCGATCTGCTTTCACCATTTGGGGGGGCTTTCCAACAACTCCATACATAATGGATAGGTTATTTGAAATCCTGAATGTCCCAGTTAAGTTTGTGTCAGTTTAATTCATGAATAATTTTCCACCTTGTTTTCCTTGGGCTTGTTAGCCCCACTCGCTGTACAGATGTCTTTCTTCCATCTCTGTGTGAGTCTTTCCTCCTCAGGCACCCTCTGTTCATGAAAAAAACAAAAAACAAAACACACCATCGCTTTCTCTCTTGAACTCCACCGCAAACAAACTCTTCCTGTTTAACTTCCTTCTGAACCTCAATTTTTCTTTGTGTCATTGATACCTCCAAGATGTTGCCTTGTACAAGTTGTTTTTCTGCGGCAAGGACTTGAGATTTTTGAAGCCTGTCACCATGACCCGGCGGCTGAACCTAGATGTTGAAACTCATTCTACTAGATACTGTCCATAGAGGAGAGGAGAGGAGGAAAAAAGAACAAAAAGATTAAAAAAAAAAAAAAGGAAAAACAATTTGAAGACATTGCAACTGTCACAGTATGCCCTTCAGAAGTAAATGTCTTGTTTAGGAGTTTTCGGCAGTTCACGCAGTGTTAAAGGTTCTGTACGGAAAATTTGCTTAAAGTGGATTGGAGCGACACCTTCGACCAGAATTGGTGGTCTTTCTTTTTTTTTTTTTAAGGTTTATTTTTCTGCGATGAACTGGCGGCTCATCCAGGGTGTACCCCGCCTTCCGCTCGTAGTTGCTGAGATAGGCTCCAGCCCCCGACCCCTGTCCCTGCGACCCCGAAAGGGACTAAGCAGTTGAAAATGGATGGATGGATGGATGGATGGGGTTTGTTTTTATTATAAGGCGCATTTTACAAAAGGAACGTACATAACAGTATAAACTAAACTAAATAGTCCATAGACCAATTCTAACTGGCGTATGAGAAGATATAATATGTCCCCTTTAAAATAAATCCTGAAACACACGGGGAGCCAATGCAATGATTTTAAAACCGGTGTCAAATTCCTGCTGTACCACATAATCAGACATATTCAGACAGGAATGAATGGGGCACATGGCGCTGATGGAGGAGGGAGTGGACAGGGGTTTACATGGTGGGGTGCGTTCCATGCCGTTGGTACCTCAAGGCTCCCACAGAGTTCTGCGTACTTTACTAAACGGATGTGTGCGTGTACTCGAGGTGGAACCAAAGCAGTCGTCCCCACAAAGCTCAGTTTTTACAACCGTGCAGACTCCATGTACACATGCACAGCGTCACACAATAAACTTCATGCACATCGACCCGTTATGTGAAAGTGGTACACTCGATATGAAACCTCAAACATCTGTGGATAAGTGCACATGGAGTCCACTCACAGTACACTTGTTATGTGTACTCATCTTCTCACGTGTCTCTACTCGTGAAGCAGGACCTTGATTCAGCCCAAAGCATGTAAATGTTGGGAATGTATAAATGGTGTTCATGGTGGTTCATTCTGTGCTACACATATCTACACACTTGCTTTTTTTCCAAGGTTGTGTTGGATCATTTAAAAGTCAGCCTGGGTTGCAGCATGTAATATGTACAGTCTATGATAATGTGTTACTAAGGCAGATGTTCTGAGCCGCATCACAATAAATGGGTGTGTATGATAATTTTCCCTTATATATGATAATTTGCACCTGCCTGTACTTACTAAAAAACAATCAAATAAACATTCTAATGTGGAAGTTTCCTTGCAATGTTTTGTGTGTTGTGTTTGAAAAAAAAAAAAAAAAAGATTAAAATCAATATTGGCCGTCCAAGCCAGAGGTGGGACCGAATCAGTGTTTTGCATGTCACAAATAAGTCTCAAGTCCCGAACCAAGTCCTGAGTCTGATAAGTTTTAAGTTAGTTCCCAAGACTGGCAGGTCCCAAGTTGAGTCCCAAGTCCTTCAAGTCTTTTTAACAGTAATAAAATATTACATGTAGATGACAGATCATACACTTTTTGAATCGGCATTTGTTTATCAAAACATGTTTGATAAAATGAGTGAACTTAGAGCATGTACAACATGTACCAAAACAAAGTGCTAATAAGGGGTGGGAATTGATAGGATTTTATCAATATCGATGCTTTTATCGATTCTGCTTACTAATGAGTGTTTTTTTTTTTTTTTTTGAGCGAGGAAAACAAGTAGTTTCACAGTCATAGTGGAGGTTGTTTGACCACTTTCCATATCAAATCATTCACAGTGTCACACATACACACCACTGTACACAAACAGAAAGCCAAACACAGTCATATTTTCCTGAACTGTTTAAGGAGCAAATGTAAATATTGTGAAAGAATGATTATTTTAAAACATATTTGGGTGATCTGATCCAAACTGGTCAGTGGTTCAGTTCTGGTGAGAGACAGAATCATAACAGTAGCATATGGTCCGGTTCCTCTGTAAGTCTCGGTTTCTCCTTAGATGCTGTCATGGTCCGTGCACTTGGGCCTGGTCTGTGTATACTGCAGCTCAACATAGGGAAAAAGAAAAATATGTTGTACTGGGAAGTGAGAGAATCGTTAAGAAGAACTGATAATATTAGAGGTGAATGATTTCGATGATATTGATTAGTTGGAACCGGTTCTAAGTCTGAATCATTTTTCGATTCCCACCCCTACTGCTGACTGGTCACGCAGTGAGGGAGGTGTGAAATGAATTGATTAGTACAGTTTTTAATGACATGTTTTAGTCATAAAGTTTTGGGTAATGTATCAACTCTTTTCAAGTCATAAGACTGAAGTGTGAGGGAAGTCATCATTGGTGTTCAAATCCAAGTTGAGCTGCAAGTCTTTTTACATTTTGTCAAATCTAAAGTCTTCAACTCAATGATTCCAGTCTGACTTGAGTTCAAGTCATGTGACTCAAGTCCACATCTCTGGTCCAAGCACCTGTAAATTAGAAATCGGGATTGGCCCATAAATTTGTAACTGGTGGAAGTCTAGTTCTATCCAGGTGAAGATGCTTTTTTTTTTTTTGTTTTTAGTCATTTAATTTAGACAGAGGAAGCGCTGGAGACAGAGCAATGCATTTTCAAATTGTGGCTCTTTCCCCTTCAATTGCTGCTTCCTGCAGCTTTAATAAAGTCTCCCTCTGAGCAAAGAAACAACAGTAACCTGCACATTTACACCTTCTCACTGTTCACCTCTTATGTTTCATCCTGTGTTGTAATTTTAAGACTCAATACGTAAAATGAAGATGGAGATTTAAACATTCTAATTATGTCATTATTAGTTTATAGTCACCTGAAAAGAATTAGCGTATTTTCTTGAACTATTCATGTCAGAGGGAGCATCTTCCTTCCATAGTAGATGAGAATGGACTTCATCTTTTTGTCCTGTTTTCCATTTTACAGCATTTGGTATCACATTCACCATGAGGGAGTACACTTTTACACCCCAGTTTGGTTACTCAGTTCCATGTCCACTTTGGTGTTAATCTTTACTCGCCTACCACTGCTCCATTAAATCTGTTCCTTTTTCATGCTTGGTGGAGTACACATCCATTTTAGGGTAGCGAGAGTTGATTGTGAGGCCAGAGGAAAAACAATATGTGAGACACAGTGTGCGGTATGGACTCAGAGTGCCATTGGCTCAGCAGGGCCGGTAATAGACAACACATCTTGGTTACACTTTGATGAGAAAAAATGGCCTTGACATACTCCAGTTTGTGTGCACCAGCCTTTGTCTTGACTATGCGTATGGGACTGAAATGGTTTGTGGTCACACATATGGTTTACATTAGTCTTTTCTTTTAAATATGTTCTATCCCTATTCCTTTTTTTTTTTGTATAATTTTTATTTGTTTTGTCATGACATATTACATTGGACTTCTCAACATCCATTGTTTTTCTTTTTTGTTTACACATGACTTTTTTATATACAGTTTTATTTATTTTCCCTATTCCCTTTCCATCCCACCTCTATGTGCCCATCCCCTCCCCTCATCCCCACATTTAGTTATACCCGACCATACCCCCATCCCACACCCACAGAGAACCAATGTTCTATCCCTATCCCTGTCTGTCCTCAAAATGAACTTCCTTTCCTTCCCTTCTTTTCCTTTCCTTATCCTCATTGCTCCTCCTCCTCTTCCTCTTGGTTCTCAAGGCCGCGCTATGCTTTCAATAGACCCAACCGTGATTCAATCGTTCAGGTGGCTCCAGGTGGGAAAATTGGAGCTATGCATCACCTCTCAGTAGACTGACAAGAGAGAAAATCCATTACAGTTGGTCGCCTGACTCCGACTGCAGTGATGTCTGAAAGGAAGAAGAGCGAGGGAACCTGGTGAGAGCAAAAGAGAGACAGATCTGGAATGTTTAAAGAGAGATTGAGAACAAGGGAATATTTTGATAAAGAATGTTCGACTGGGGGACAGGCAGGATGAACGGGTAACGGCGGCAAAGTATCACCATTACAATGCTTCACTGTCAGACCGGCAGGACCACAGGTGCACTGGGATCACTGGTTATTTGAAATCTTGAATCCACCACTTAAGTCTGTGTCAGTTTAATTCATGTATAATTTTCCACCTTGTTTTCCTTGGGCTTGTTAGCCCTGCTCGCCTTACAGATGCTTTTCTTTCATCTCTGTGTTAGTCTTCCCTCCTCAGGAAAAAAAAAAACAAAGCAAAAACACTCATCTTTCTCTCTTGAATGCTACGGTAAACAAACTCTTCTTTTTTTTTTTTAACTTTCTGCTGAACCTCCATCTTTCTTTGTGTCATTGATAGCTTCAAGATGTTGCCTTGTGCAAGTTTTTTTTTTTTTTTTTTTTTTTCACTGTGGCAAGGACATGTGATTAGAATGGTTCAGATGTGCTCTCCAAGGAGCTATAGCGCTGGAACTCTTAACCACATCCAGGGAGAGTGTTTATCCATTTTTAATAGAAATCTTTACAGTATGCAGCCACATGTAACTGGCAGTGCCTGGTTTAATGATGAACGTTTGTCCTGATGTGAAAAGAGAGAAAAAAAAAAAAAAAACGCCCTCAAGCTTCAGGAGCAGTGTTTTGAACTGTTATCGAGTGAACAGGCAAAAATAGAATTTGTTAGGTAGTACATTTAGATCTGCTCAGTCATGCAAATAAATAGGGAAAGGTTAAAACTTATTCAGTGTTGGCTGGTGGGTGGGCGTAGGTGTGGTGAAATGATGTAGGGAGGGCTGAATCTGTCTTACTGGATTTATTCACAGCAAAATGTCCAGCGCTGTATAAAATAAAAGCCTAAGGAAGCATATGTTAAAAAATTCCTTCAATACTTCATACACATGCAGTAATTGAACTTAGTGTAGTCAGATAGTCACACCCCCACACACGACAGAGATGCACTGTTTGTGTGTGTGTGTATTAAAGGTAATCACCAGGTGTAATGATGCTTCTAAAAAGTAAACACAGTGTGTATTTTCTGTTGGAGGAGATCTGTTTGGTTCTTCAGTTGGAGGCTTTGAGTGTTTTCTCATAAGGCTTTGATCTCTTGCTGCAAGAAGCTCTAAAAGCCTCCAGTCGCCATTTACACAAAAATAAGTGAAGTATAGTTTGTTTGTTTTTTTGTGCCATGTTGTGCCATTAAGGGATTCAATAAGTGGCATCAATAGATGAAGGATGGGAATCTTTACTTTATTTTTCTGGCACAGTGTTTGATAATGTGCTGAAAAATGTGTGATGTTTGCTGGTAAAATGTTATATTAAAATGTATACGAATCTGTGAAAAAGCCAATTTCAGCCTTTTACATATTTTTAATACGGTATATCATCAGCCTCATTATTTATTATCCATAACTATGATTATAAATGTTCTACCTCTATAGTTCTACAAGATTTTTCGTGCTTCAACTGTAAATAATTTTCTACCACAACTGACATCTACTTTCTTCATATTTCACTTAGAAGAAAAATCTTCCATTAAACCTTAATGAAACATTGACGTTTATAAACTATATGGACAAAAATATTGCGATACATCAATGTAAGATGTCAATAGAGATGTAAATGTCAATATTAATGATCAATATGATATTTATCATAATATAAATCTTTATTATCAGGGTTCCAGGGGTGTTAAAAAGTCTTAAAAAATGTTTAATTTACAAATCTGCATTTATTATCTCTTTAAAAAGTCTTTAAAAGGTATTACATTTGATACGGGTCTTAAGTTATGTCAAATTTGCAAAGGATGTAACTCAGTCGACTTAGTTCCAATGTTTTGCAATGCAAAACTTATAAAGCCTGGTTGGAGAAAGGATCATTCTCGACCCGACATTAGTGGAAGAGAACGTGTTTGAAGTCTGCTGCAACTTTTGTGAGAAATCAATTCAGTTCAGAACGATGGGAATCAAGATGTTAGAATAAATAAATATATTTTCCTTAATTCTAGGAGACACATTTTTGCCAGTATGGCATGATTTAGGCTGTTAAAGTGGTATTAAATTCTGTTTTAAGTATAATTAGTTTGCTTTTGTATTCAACACATAATCAGTTTCTCATACCTGACATGTTGGTAAACTTCCGTCTTCATCAGAGGTGTCACATGATGGCGTGTGACGTGATTTAAGGTGACTGATGCTCATCGGGGCGGAGTCAAACTGTCAGATTTGACTGGTCGGCCCCACCCCTTTTTAAAATTGCATCACACACCAGCATGTGACACCTCTGATGAAGACAGAAGTTTACCAACATGTCAGGTATGAGAAACTGATTACATGTCGAATACAAAATAAAACAAAATAAACTATAAGAACATAGACACTATGAACTTTGTTGGATTAATATGCGAAAGTTCTGTTCTAAGTAGTCTTAAAAAGTTGTTAAAAAGTATATAATTTTACTTGTATTGTTTTTTTGTCCCAGACTCCTGTTAGAAAAGACATTCCTGAATTCAACATATCCCAATACTTTTGTCCATATAGTGTATGACTTAGGTAATTATGCAATAAGGCTAATGATATGTATACATATGAACATTATACTGACCAGTCCAGAAACATGGAGCAATAGGTGAATACAGAGATCTTCAGAAAGGCCGTTCATATATAAATATATACCCTCACAGGTGTTTGTAGGTGGTGGAGAAAATTACATGTTCACTGCTGAGACTTCTGTTCCTAAAGCTGGGGTGGGCAGATAAGATTTTACTGACATTGGCATCAACAAGCTGACCCCCATCTCTCATTCACTGTCACACACAGAGAGAGCGGCAGATGGAAGGAAAGGAGGAGAAAGCAGATGAGATTAGGTGGACAGAGGAGGAGGCAGAGATGAAATGAAATGACAAGAGGATGGAAGGAAATACAAGAGAAGAGGAGAAGAGAGTGGAGGAGAACAGTGAGACAACACCAATGTGGAAAAAAAGAGCAGTGGTTTGATGGAAGGTCACCTGCAAAAAAACAAAAAAACATAAAAAAACAAACAAACAACCTTTTAGACAGTGCTGGTCATTTCAGGTCAAACATCAAAAGTGGTGGACGCAGCCAAAAAACTACAATTTCTTCATATAAATAAATAAATAGTACTAATAGTACTGTGCTGAACTCTTTGACCACTAATTGGTTTGTTGTTTTTATAGGTTTGAAATTGAAAGACAGTACGGGAAAAATGTATACAGCCTTAAAAGACAAAAACAACTGAAATAACTGAGTTTTAAAGGCTAAACTCAGTATTTAATTTGAACTCTGACCCCATGACAAAAAGCAGCAGAAACACCTGATTTGTGTTGAATGAAACCTGGTTAAAAAACAAACCAAAAAAAAAAAAAAATCAAAAAACATCAGAAAATTAATGCAATAAATATCATATTGTCATAAAAAAATGGTTAAAGACATAAGTGAAAAGGTAGGTCACAGTAAATGCTATCACTTTAGTTTATAGAAGGGTTTTTTTTTTTTCTAAAAGCTTTTGTTTTAATTCCTCACATATAACCAGATTATATTTTAATAGACTGAAAAATGCATTAAAGTGTGGTCATTAAAACCCATAATTGACCAAAGGCTTTTCCACACTACTATACATCCATCTGTATCCTATTTGAGGAATAGGAAAAACAGTGGAACAAACCAAAAAGGAGTTTTTTTTTTTGTTTTTTGTTTTTTTTTTGGAAATGCTTTATAACTAAAAAAAAAATAATAAAAAAAACTTCATGACAATAAATGAATTGGGAACTTGCTTCATCCTTCATGTATTTTAGTCTGATTTCAGCAGTCTGAGATCCATTAGTATTAGCAATTTACCATAACATCCAGTTTTCAAAATTGGCTAGAATTTATCAAACTGAATCATTTAAGTGGCAATTTTCTTGATATATTGAGAGAATATCTGGTCTGCTATTTTTGTTAAAAATGAAAGTGAAAAAATAATTTGCTGCTAGAAAACCTGCAATTTTCTAAGTAAAACCTGCAGAGGAAATGTGTCTTTTTCATCAGACTCATGTGTGCTTACTTGCATGTTTACAACTGGCTCATTTCCAGCAAAATTACTGACTGGCCAACATCCAAAGCAACAACATATTTATTCATGATATTGATCATGGGATAATTTTTCAGGCAGTCTAAGCAACACTGTGTTTATCATTTTCGATTATTGGATAGCGATGCCTAAAACTGCATCAAGACTGATCGTTCCGAAGATTATGTTGTTGTTTGTGCTGGTTTTTATCAAGCAGACAGAACTTAAAATAAACTAGGAATAATCTGGGTTTGAAACCAGATAGAACTGAGCTAAATAAAATGTCCAAAACTGTTAACATCATAAACATTTTTATGTAATTTCATATTGATAATTATGATAAGGATTGTCAAAGTTGAGTTTTGATTCTTAGTGAAAGTTACAGAAACTGTGATGGATATTTATGGGTATAAATTAGTCATAAAAGTTATCAACATAGTGTGGAAAAAAAGAAAAGACGAGGACAAAAAAACAAAAAAAAATGAAATGACAAAAACAATGATAATGACATAAAACGGGGGTGTCAAAATCATTTTAGTTCAGATTCCGCATTTAGCACAATATGATCTGAAGTAAAATAATAACATAATGCTAAATAAAAACTGTCATTTCTAATTATTCTTTTATGTTTTAAAGTGAAAGAAGTTAATTTATATAATGAAAATGTTTACAAAATGTGAATAACATGAACAACTATGAACAAAATGAAAGTTAACAAGTAAAATAAGTGTCATATTTATTATTGTTATGCCTTAATGTCTCATTTCCACATGTGTATCACAATTTACAGATTACAGTGGATCTACAAATGCACAAAACATTTAGTAATAGGCGGAATAATGAGAAAATTACACTTCTCTTTTTTTTTTTTGTTAAAGTTTTTCACATTTTTTGTGCAATAATAATTTGTACATATATACATTTCCAGGTAATGTTACATTTTTCACCCAACAACAAAGAGAAAAAAATTGGAATTGTCAGTATTTATTATTATGACAGTATTTTCCTGGGCCGACCCACTTGAGATTAAATGAATTGAACTAAAATAATTAATATCTTCAGGGTAATTTTTCATATTTCACAAATTAATCCCAAGTGTCAGGTTGAACCCCTTGAATGGATGTATGTTTGACCCCTGTAACATAAAAGAAATGGGATAAAAATGACATAAAATAAGAATATAATAGACAAATGACATAAGATTCAACAACACAAAAACAATGTAAATGAAGCACACTTGTCGTTTCTAATTTAATGGATCAGTTGTTACTCATTACACTTCTTTTTGCTCATTATAATCATAATAATTTGAATTAAATCAAGTAAAATGACTGTAGGTCTCAGTCAATAATTAGAAAACTCCAAAAATAACTTTTCCTACTGAAAAGGTTAAAAAAAAAAAAAAAAAAAAAAAACCTTAAAGAGAGAATAAAAGTGTATATCACAGTACTTGTATTTAGCGCCGGAGTTCAGACATCAGTCAAAAAGTGTATTTGACAGCAGCTTTTATGTATTTGATGTGACTGTCTCCGCTATCTTTCCCAGGCTGTGTTTCGTTCTGTTGTGTCTTGGTAATGCAACAACTTTAAAGTCTGTTGATGAGGCAGATGACACGAACAAGGGGAAGGCAGGGCAGAACTAATGGGCCTTTGAAAAGCCACGGCCAGCACGTCACCAAATATGACAGATAAGCAGACGCTCAGATGGCAAAGCAGGGCCACAGGAGGAGTGCAATTAAAAGAAGTAAAGACGGAAGGTAGGTGGGCTTGGAAAAGAACAGGGTATATACAGCAACCTTTGAGTCAAATTTACTACCATTTAATACCTTTTTTTACGACCTTCAGATGGTTTTTACAACCACCACCACATCGAGTTGCACCAAATATCAATCAGAAAGATTTTGTGACATGCACGCACATTTTGTCATCCAACACTTACTTACATCATTACCAGACTCTGTTGCACATTTCGCAACACGACCTAGCTACAGTTAGCTAGGCTGGACAATTTCAGATTCTATCGACCAATGAATACAATGCATTGATATGTTGCAAGCAAGATAGGATTTATTTATTTTATTTAGCCTATTTCATCAAAATAAAACCACTTATTGCCCAAAATAAAAATTAATATTTAAAAAAATTAAAACCTTTTAACTAAATTTATCACCTTTTAAGGCTATTAAATTTTGCGTTTTTGATTTAACACTTTTTAATACTTTTTAAAACCCTGAAGAAAACAGGATCTATAGCACAGTCGGTGTGTAATCTAATGAGGTCACATTTCAAATACCGTATTTTCCAGATTATAAATCGCAG
>JAPSES010000211.1:4246818-4265108 GCA_029822895.1 Maxillicosta whitleyi
ATTTTAGATATAGTTTTTTGTCAGTTTTGACATAAACTTCAAATTCACCCTTAGCTTTTATTACCATCTACATTAACAATAAGTGAAATAGAAGAAAACACCTGCATTCTATTGAATAATTCAAAATGTAGACATTTATATTATGAGCAGTCCTGATGAATTACCTTGGAAAGGATCAATGTAGAGTACAAAATAGTTGTAGATCTTTAAATAGGATACAGTATGATCACTAACGCCAACACCTCTGTTATAGTTGTTATTACCATGTGATCCGAAGCTTAAATTCACATTTAGGTGTGTGATTTAAAACAATGACCTTTTTGTATAATTCTGTCATCACAGTACATTTGACACCTTATGTTTTTTTTCACCGCTGCTTTTTCTCCTCATTGCAGTATATTTTGTTTCTAAAATGCTTTATGTGTGATGCACTGGCAAAAAAAAAAAAAAAAAAAAACCTCCAGAGGGTAAGTGGGTTTACACACCATGTAACATGGGAATAAAATTACATAAATGTCTTAACAGGCCGTGGCTGACACAATCTGTCTGCTCTGTTAATTTGAGTTTATCTGCTCAGCTAATGAAAAAGAAATTCCAATTTCACAAGGTCTTTAAAAATCACAGCTTTGAAAAAACAGAAAACAACTACAATTAGCAGTAGCGTTAACCTTCTAAGTAATCTCTCTATAGAAGTCTTAATCCTGGTTCTCAGTCTGGCCTTATGATAGTAAATACTGTAGAGAAATAATACAGTCTGTCGTCAGCACCCAGCCTTTTTTATGTGAAGCACAGATTAACGTATACACTCTAGTAAAAGACACAATATATGAGATGTGATGTCTTGCTTCACAATAGAGCAAAAAAACTCAGCATATAATGGGACATCTTATCGCATGGGTGATAAGATGGCAGTACTGTAATGGGATAATCGCTGCACTGCCACTGGTCAATTCACAAAGTGGAAAATAACAACCGTGAACAACTGAGATATGTAATACAAATTCCTGCAACTGAAACTGAACATTCCTAATGCACACACTTCTACTGCCTTTTTTTTTTTTTGGTTTTTACAAAATAAGTGAACCACTGTGGCAATTTTATGTTATTTTTACATTTTTCAGAGTTGGAGTCAAGATGCACATGACACCAACCTGAGGGCAACTTTTTTTTTTTTTTTTTTGTATGTCTTTGCAAAGAGTTCAGATAAAAAGCTCATAGGCTGAATATAATACTCATGTGGTTATGGTTGGCTATTGTTCAGAAAGTTTATATAAAATAATTTAATAAATATCATATTATTATTAGAAATGCAATAAAAAAAAACACACTGGAGATGTAGATGTAAATGTCATCTTCAGATATTACAATCCAGGGTCCAAGGACAAACAAATAAACAAAAAACAAACAAACAAAAACATCCACTGGTATTTTCTGTTGAATAACCTCTCAGCTGGCATGTCTGCTTCTGCACATGAAATTTGACACCATGGTAATGCGGCCCTACTGTTGCTAGGTAACCCACTTCAATGATGATTCTGGGCATGGCAACATGATTGTAAGGCTGCTGTATTCCAAAATTACTAAAATCTCCCAAAATGTTGGTCCTTATCAACTGAAATAAAACATAAAAACACACATACTCAAACTCACACACATCCATAACCCCAACCCTCCCTTCACGCATGCACACGCAACACACACACATGCGCACACATAAAAATAAATAAATAAAAATTAAAAACAAATAAAATAAAAATAAAAATAAATAGTTTTGATAGATGCATTAGTGTCTTCTGTGACTGAAAACACCTAATTTTGCCAAAGTGTAGCTTTCAACTCTATCTGGATGTGGTTTGATGCCCGAGACACACACACACACACAGAGTCCACTTCTTTTTTTCTAATATAAATAAATTACGGTGTCGCAGTTCTTTCAGTCTCCAAATCATATTCTCCAAAAGTCCAGTTTAGACTGAGCAACAACCCTACACCAGGGAAAAAGAATTCCAAAATACAGTTCAAGTGAGTGACTCACTATCACTGTCCTCATTCATATTTTAACATTCTACAAGTTATATCCAGCAACAAAAAAGAATTACAATCCAGCAGTTGGAGTGAAGGTTGGAAGGACAGAGAGCTGTTTCTCCATCTGGACGTGTTTGTTGCTCTGAACTGTCAGATTTTTACGGCATTCCAGATGAGACCATTGCAAGACAACGTTAGAGCTGGGCTTTAAGGAACGTCGTTTTTAGGCACTGACACCCAGTGGTGGAATGTAACCAAGTAAAAATACTTTGTTACTGTACTTAAGTAGTTTTTTTGTATTTGTACTTTAGTTAAATAAAAATAATAATGCATACTTTTACTTTTACTTCACTACATTTTATGGCAGTTATCTGTACTTTCTACTCCCTACATTTCGGAAATTGATGCCGTTACTCGTTACATTATATTAACATCTTTTCTTCTAAATCTTTTTTTTTTACTTTTCATCTAACTCTTACATGAAAAATCACACACACAATATTGACAACAATCTGTTCAATCCACATAATATTCTTCTGAGCAGTGACATTGGCAGGGGCATAAATAAGTATGTCTACATTCTGTATCATAATAACACAGTCCACAGACTGACACTGTGTGAGTACTTCTACTTTTATACTTTAAAGGACATTTTAAAGGAAGTACTTCTACTTTTACTTGAGTAAATATTTTGTAGGGTATTGATACTTTTACTTAAGTAAAAAAACTTCAGTACTTCCTCCACCCCTGCAGACACCAGTAAAAATCATATAATATTTTATTGTTGTGTTTTTTTTAGTGAAAATGAAATGCAAACACTTCAGTTCATTAAATGGGTCCACAGAAGTGGTGGTTCCTGGGGCCCAAATTTGGTGCTACGCCCCTGGATATACTGTACCTGTCTATCCATCTGACATTTTTGTCCAACTGATGCCTCAGACACTATTCACCCCATTCTTTTCAAATTCGACATATTATTTACCGCTTGAACAGGTACAGTACACAGTCTGATGCTGAATAACATTTTTTTTATTTTTTACAACTTTGCAAATTTCAACTTAGACTATTTGTCCCTCCAATTTCTAGGATGCTATTCTGTAATTTCCTTTTCTGGGATAAATAAGGTCCATCCATCCATTCATTCTTCTGTCCACCCATCCATCCACCCGTCTGTCCGTCCGTCCGTCCATTCATTCATCCATCCATCCATAAATCCATTCATCTGTCCACCCGTCCATCCATTCATCCATTCACCCGTCTGTCCATCCGTCCATCCATTCATCCATCCATTCATCTAGTTTAAATTAATTTTTTTTTTTTTTTTTACAATTTTTGAAAAGTTTTTTTTTTTTTTTAATTGAAAGTTAGGTAAGGTAAAATGTGCAACCGTATTAATAAGCTACTTTTCCCACATAGTTTTCAGCTTTTCATCAGTTTGCTGAAACGGAGAACGTTCTTTCTTTACCCTGTTTACCATTATCACCCTCCTCAGATCCATTGCCACTCACATTCCTTACGGTCGAGCTGCGGCGACAATAACCCACATGCATAGTTAAATGTGTGAGGTCCATTTAGAAAGAAAACCCTGTGATGTTTCGCTGAGGTGTCCTGCGTTGTTGTCATTAGCTGGCTGTTTTTACTGGTGTCTGCTTTGCTGTGGATTTACTATATTGTTTATTCCTTCCACTAATGCTGCTTCACATCCATATAAATGACAGGAGGTCCACTGGCTCTGTGGCAGTCCAGAGCTGACTGGTCCGACTGCCACCAGCCATGGTAAACTGGCTGTGTGGGCTCCCACTGGTGGGTATTATCTCCATCACTGCCATATGCTTTAGCTCTGGAGTGTCTCTGGGCTGTTTGTCTGTGTCTTCTTTTACCCTGTGTCTTCCAGATTTCCCTCCCTGTACATCTTCCTCTTCTCCATCTTTGTCTCCGTCTTTCTATCTCTGTCTTGCACCAGCACACACAAACACACACAAGCGCAAACATGCTCTACTGTCATCAATCTCGCTACCTTCTCTCTACTCTCCACCCCTTTACATATTCAGGTTAACCACACACAGCATAGCAGCACAACCTCAGTACTCAACAATTGTGCTTTTAATGAGGTGTTATCATCTTGGCACAGCTGAAACTAAAACTTTATTTTCTTCTTTTGTCTGATGTGAGAACACAGATATGAATAGCTTTGGTTTTCTTGTTAACTAACATGCAAAGCTCACAATAATAAAACTTTAGATGGCAGTTGTCACAGAAATAGGTCTTTTTCTTCTTGTTTTATTATGCTAAACTATGGGCCTATACGGCATGGTTACTGAAGAAAAGGAGACATTTATTGGCCTTGAACACTTGTACTTGTAAGAAAATAATGCTGTTTACTGTTAAGGCTTTGTAAATAAAAAGTACACGTGGCGTAGTTGAAGTTGAATACATATATCCTTTTGCCGATGACTGCAAAGACAAAGACAACACCATGACATAAAAGGAACACCAGTATGTTGTAATGGAACAGAACATTTCTGGTGGTGCCACCCATCTGCTTTCATGCAGCTGAATGGAGACGATTATCATGATTATTCAAAATAATTACTGTTATTTAGTACAAATAATTGCGATGAAGTCATTATGTAATGACTGTGACTGGCCCCCTAGCATGCCCAAAAGCAACCTGTGGATATGTAAGTAAACAAAAATCTATGAATGTTAAATATTAGCGAGCACAGTTTGTAAGAATTAATATGTATGTTATGAGAGAGCAGAAGGGCGTTTATTCTCGGCCTCTGATGGGGATAAAAATCATAACTTCATCATGATTAAGAAAAACTTTTTTTTTTTTTTAGTACATTTCATGTTTTTGAAAACTGAGTTCCAAGCTTTTACAGATTTTTTAAAATTACAGGTTGGCTTGGCATTTATCTAATATCATTTTTGGGCCATTACTGTTTTTTTTTTTTTTTTTTAATGCAGTACTGTCTTCTGCCAGATATGCACCAGTGTCAGAAAGTGAATATTAAATGCACAAAGCAAACAACTGAACACCTCTACTAATGCACAGATGATTTTTAAGGAAGTTGTTTACCCCAGAAAAGCAGAAAAAATAAAATATGCACCAAGAGCAGCTATTTTCAGGTGTCTGGCCAAACCTGCACTAATGTTTGTACATTTAGAAAAATAACATTGCAAATATGCCAATAGTGGTGTTCATTTGGCTTCTATTGTTGGTGCATCCTTTGGAAAGTTGATCTATTAAATCACAGGCATCAAACATATGGTCCATGGGCCAAAACCAGCCCACCAAATGGTCCAATCTGGCCCGCGGGATGATTTTTTGAAATGCAAAAATTATACTGGAGATATTAAGTCAATGGTGTTAACATCTTTTTAATTCAGGTTCCACATACAGACTAATATGATCTAAAGTCAGACCAGTAACATAGTGTTATAATAATCTATAAATATTTGTCTTCAAATTTTTATCTTTATTTTAGTGTCAAGTAAAATTCCATATAAATGTTTGATTGATTGTACTTTATTTATCTCATTATCTGAGAAATTTTCATTCCAGTTACAACTGATCAAGATACATTAAACACAGACAAACATGGGAATACAGATACAGTTGAACTGACGTCCGCAGCTGTAACCAGCGCCTCGTTTATGCAGAATGAAGATGAACAAACATGAGGGAATTGAGGAGAGAGAAAAAAAGACGAATTCAACTCTATAGTGTAACTCTACAGGGTGTAATTTACAAACTAGCCTTTCACACAAAATGTGAATAACCCGAACAAATATAAACAACAGGAAATGTCTTAAGAGAAGTAAATGTAATTGTAACAATATTCTGCTTATGACTATGTTTTGTGTATTTGTAGATTCGCTTTGATCTGTAAGTTCTGATGCACTCGTGTAAATGATAAACAGAGGCATTATATAGTTAAAATGACACCTATTTTTCTTAAGATATTTCTGGTTGTTCATGTTATTGATATTTTTAGGGTAACTTTATAAATGTAAACACATTCATAATGTAAGTTAACTTTTTTTCACTTGTTATTTTACTTCAGATCATATTGAACTTAGCTTTAGATGAATAAGTATAAGTCCAGAGGGAGTCAGATTTGGGTGCGTTTTGCCGTATAGGTCCAATCCCCAGTTTACTATAGATGATTGCTTTACAGTCAGTCACTCACTGCTCAAGCTGTTTGGACACAAGATTGTCTCTCTGCTGATCTTTTGTGTCAGACATTTTGGGCGGTGTGTGTGAATATGCAGTAGCTGAACCTCTGTGTGTTTGTGTCTGTATGACCATTTCACAGACAGCGGTGATTGATGTGCTTCCCAGGTAGCCTGATTAATTACACGCCAGGTCGATGTCATCAGGCAGACCCCTGCAGAATGCATATATGCACACACATACGCATACTGACACCCTCCCCCACCCTGACCCCCCCTCCAGCTACAACCCACATCACACACGCATACACCCTCACAACCCGGGATATGTCAATATTTTGTTAGTCATGTGATTAGCGAATCATTCTGCAAATTTTTTTTTTTGGCAAAACACAGAGAACAACAGCGATCATCAACTGGCGGCTGGTGGAACACATCTGGCTCTCTAAAGCCTCCACTGAGTTGACAGAATATTAATGAGGAGTTGAAAAGCGCATTCCAAACAGTTTATTACCAACGACTCAGTCAGACCATGCGGTATCAGTCTGGTTTCGTCCCAGATCCAGCTGATGTGGCGCTGGTCCACGTCATCAGCAACAACACAACCTTGGATGTAATAATCCAGCCTGTTATCTCATGTAATGCAGCATTAGAGGATGACAACACGTCACACCTGAATGCCTCACAACATGTGTGAATTTTCAACTGTGGGTGTTGACACTTCTATTATGTTGAGCAGCGGTTATTATGTTTCTCCATCAGTTCTGTTAAAGGCAGTAAAAACCATAATCTCACCTCTTTTTATGACCTAAGAACAGCAATATTATTGCTAATGGCAACACAGAAGAGCCAGTATCAAATAATATTCAACTATTCTGGACCCTAGAGTTTATGTAGCTGTGGATCGCGATAATGTAGGCAGTAGTCTGAACCATGATGCAGTTTACTTCTTTCACACATATAAGTACTTCAGTCATGTGATCTGTTCTGACACACTGACCATCAGTACTGACTATAATATCATGTACAAACGACAAACACATTTGACACTCAAATTGAAAATATTGTAGCGACCCTGGCGTCGCTGTGTGCAAGTGGGTGGCAGATGCCGCAAGGCATGCTGGGGGTTCATGTTAGTGTCTCGTTTATTACCTCTGCCAACGAGGTTATGTTTTTGCCTGCATTTATTTGTTTGTTGGTTTGTGTACAACATAACTCGAAAAGTTACGGATGGATTTTGATGAATTTTTCAGGATAGGTTGGCGAGATCCAGAAGTGATTACTTTTTGGAGGTGATCCGGATCACTATCTGGATCCAGGAATTTTTTAAAGATTCTCTATTAGTTATTATTGACGCTGTTGTAGTGCTGACAAATGTCCACCAGATGGCAGTGAAAGTCTTGTTTGCTCATATATTGTCTTCAAATGTGTGACCTGAACTGTGCCGCTTGGCGGAGGTTTGCGCTTTCTGAGTGCTTTTCTAGTTTAGGTTATTCTGTTTAAGTTCCCATGTGTTATTAATGTAATCATCTAGTTTTGTCATGTTTTATTTATTTTATTTTGTGAATATTTATTGTGTGTGTGTGTGGGAAGGAACCATGAGTCAGGCTGATGGCCACCGCTATGGCTCTGGTTCCTGGGTTATGTGTTCGATGTATTGGACAAGATGGATTACTTGCTTCCTGGTTTGTAACCAGACTTGTCAAAATAAAAGCTCGGTATGAAGAAAGACCAAAATTAGCTTCCTGATCCTTCACCGCTCTCCACAATATGTTGTAAATCCAAATGTCAGCCAATTGTTATAATTAAGCAGCTATATAATCAAGGGAAACTCCAACCAGTTCCATTCTTTTGTGAATAGAATATAGTTTTCACATTACCTTTTACATATTTTCCATTTGAGAGCATCTAGTATCATTACAAATATGGGCTAATAAAAAAACATTATCTTCGTGATTATATTCCACAATAATAGGATAATTGAGTTGGGTTTTTTTTTTTTTTTTTCAAAGTCGAGCCCCCACAGTGTATATAATGGAAAAGCAGATTGAATTCCAAACATCCTCCTAGATTTATCTTCAGTGGATTATTAAGCAAGATAATTATATAGTAAACAAACTTGCAGACTACTTACAATTTGTCTTCATTAATGAAAAATGATAATTACTCAACTTTGTGCTTGTTATCACACCAGTAGAAGGGTGTTAGTGAGGAACCCACACCTCCAGTCTGCCTGTGCTTTGGCTTAATGGTCTCCCTCCAGCTCTCCTTCTCATCCCCCACATTGGCATCACAGCTATCCTAAGTGATAAATAGGCTTCAATTAAGGCCCTGCTTTGTAGACTGCAATGTGTCATCTGTGCCTTGGTCGCCTTAACATTTATTCAATAAGGATTCAGCAGTGAGCAAGACAAAGAGAGAAAAGACAAATGGATCCCAAAGATTCCAGGTCATGTTCGTCTGCTATCTGGGAAAGAGCTCCCCAATGATTATTGCATTGGCGTCACCACGGCGGTTCACCATCGGAGTTGTATTCATCAAAACAGGCTTAAAGGCAGCACGGTGTGATTAGGTTATTTCTTGGCTAACTAATGACTATTATTCCTTATGACAGGACTTTCACTGCATTTGTGTTTATCAGTAAACAACCCCTGGCTCATTCTAATATGAGAGCGTTGCTGCTTTTTCTGTCAGTTAATTATAAGGGGACAGCGGGAAGAAACTAGACGTTTGTTTCTGCACACAGATATGAAGTTAAATTAGATAGTTTGTTTGCTCATAAAGGTCATCATCTTCCTTTTAGTTTTGGTTTAAGATCTGGGCGAAAGATCATAAGATAATATTGAACTGTGATCTTATATCATGGACTCTATAATGTGTTTTTTTCCTACTTTCCCCTCACTTAGGGATTATTTTGGACTGATATCATCGCAATATTTAACAGTACTGGTGGCACAGTGGTCAGCATTTTCACATCACAATAAGACGGTCCTAGGTTCAAGAGAGCAAATTTTGCCTATATCAGCCATTTAATGAAGTTATGACACCTTCAGGGCAAACCACGCGGTCACCTGTTGGTGGCCAGGATAGGCTCCACCCCTCCACAACCCTCACAAGAACTAATTGTTAAAAAAAAAAAGAAATGGATGCAATTTACTAATCACTACAAGTTACTTGAAACATATTTGCTCGTTGACGAAGTAAATATTCTGTACATGTGTTCTGCATCATATCTGTGTAAATTGAACGTCAGAGAGCATCAGGTCTAGGGATGTCCTGATCCAGGTTTTTGCACTTCCGATCCGATACCGATATTTTTTTGCACTTCTGATCCGATACCGATACTGGCCGATACCTATACTGGCCTATACGAGCATGTATTAAAATATAAAGTTCTTTATCTTCCTTACTTCTTTACTTCTTTAAAGGGTTTTAGTAGTCTTGATAACAGCTATCCAGCTGAATTAGGTGAGTTTGAATAATACACAATGGTTGGTAACAAGAAACTGGCCGGTTTATTCAGGGATAAACACAAAATAGACATCATTATAAATAAAAGAACAGAAATGGCATCAGTGGTCAGTAAAGTGCGAATAAGACTAAACTGTATTAAAAAAGCAAAACACACAAATAACCTGAGTGTAAAATAGTCTGTGAACTCAGCATCAGCTCTTGAACAAGTGTAAACCAAGGCTTTAAAAAAATCAGTGCAAATAATATTGTGAATTGTTTAAAAACGAAAATGCCTTCAACTCCTCTATCTCCCCCCTCTCAAAATGTAGAAGATGCCATGAGGTAAACTGAGAGATGCTAATGTGCTGAAGGTGTGCTGGAAAATGCGGACTAGATTTTGGGAAAACCGCAGCATAAACATGGAATGGTTTCTCTAAATCGGGACGGATTTTAAAAAACTGGATCGGCTTTTTTCCGTGGCAGCCAATCTGATACCGATACGCACTTTTTTGCTAATATCGGTGGCCGATCCGATCCAAATATCGGATTGGGACAAGTCTAATCAGGTCATCAGGAAGTCTGTCATTCTGCGCTGTCTGATGTTGCAATTTCATGTTGTTGATTCTTAACTTTGCGTGAAGACAGATGCCAAATTATCAGCATTGTTTCCCTCTTATATTAATAGTCTATAGTCTTTATTTGTGCTTCTGTACTCTCCTATCCTAGAACATTGCGTCTCATTTAAGCCGTGTTGAGTTTCCCTGTCGCTAACAATGTAAATTGATTTTGGGCTGAATATACAATGTGTTACTAATACTGCACTGCACACTGATAAAACAAAGTAAAAAAAAAAAGAAAGAAACCACCATCATAAGCCACTTTTTACAGTATACATAATACATGTATGCTAGACATTGACACCCTCTTGCACCATTGATACTGTACAACTCAGTACCAATGATCGCTAGAAAGAGACTTAATTAACTTCTAAGTCTCACAAAAACACTGTTAAAAAAATATGAGAATACAGGTATTCACATACAAGTTGACAAAGTTTGAAAGTGTTCCCTCACTCTCCTGACATTTCAGTTTTATGGTTGTTTTGCAACTCTCCTCCACCCCCTACCCCACCTTTGTTCATCTGGTCTTAGTTCAACTCTCTGAAGGCATCACATCCTCAGCTTCATCCATCTTCATCACCAATATCAGAGCCTGAGCTTCAGGGTAGTTTTCTTCATAACTGTAACTCCTAATTTATACAGTCACTTTGCATACTGGTGTCCCTACAGGAGTCTAAGGACCAAAGTGTGTGTCTTGTTTATGATATTTTACTACACATAGAGCATAGTAGTTCAAAAGTTACTTCACTGAATTAAAAACATCTACAGTGTAAGATTATGAGATCATCCAGTCTTCTGTTTTGATGATAAATACTGACCTGAGGAGAAATGTAAGGGTTACCTGTCTCTGATTTGGCTTTAAAAAGCTGATTGCTGTGATGTGAAGCAAAACTAGATCATTCTTTGTTTCTTTCCTTTTCTTTGTTTCTTTCCCTCTTTTGAGACTAAGATCGATGACAAGTTGGTAATAAATACAGACCTGAAGAGAAGAGTGAGGGTTAGCTGTCTCTGCTTTGGCTTTAAAATGCTCATTACTATGACTTGGTGCGAAGCAACGCAGGTCACCTTGGAGAGAATTGCTTTTCTGTAACATTTGATTAAGGACCCACTATGTCTTGTGCCATTTTGAATACCATGAAAGTCTGTATCAACCAAGCCCAAACTGACACTTGAGGAGAAAAAGCGCTCAAAAATTTATGATATTGTAAATATAGGACTAGACAGTCACTTATTAGCAAGTTTTATGAGACGTTTTATGACACTTATGGCACAGTTTGACTTGCGTGCAGTGATGTGGTCTGATGTTTTAATTGGAAGGAGCATGGCGTACAAACCCAACAAGGTATCACTGTTTTAGTCGGCAGAAATGAGATATTGACAAGCTAATTTAAGTTTCTGTCTGTGCATGCGTACACGTGTATATGTATAGGTCTAAATATCCATCTGGTAGATTCATTAGATGTAGCCCTCAGTAGATTGCTTCCTGCCAAAGTAATGAATGATCTATTCTATGTGGGGAATTTAAGATAAGGATGGAGAGTAGCTGCTTGAAACTGGGGAATGCTGAGGAAGTCTTTCCCCAGTAAAGAAACCAGTGTCTGGAGCTGAAAATGAAGATAGAATGAGATTAGGGGAATTACGGCAGAAATGCAATGGAATGATCTTATTAACCCCTAAAGACCCAAATATACAAAATAATTCACTGATATAAAATTTTCAATACATGTACATAATTGGCCATAATAAAATGTAAATAATTGGTTTGCCATTTTTTGATTATGAACAGATATGCCCCATTTGGATGTTCAGATAACAATCAGTGAACGAGGAAACACGGTCATTTTCTACAATAATGATAAACCAGTAAAACCTATGGAGTTGAATCAATGACAGTGAATGGACAGTCTTATTTTATGTTCAGTTAATGTTATATATATTATATATATATTTAGTTTTCTGTTTTAGATATAATAATACTTAACTTTAATCTGAGCTTTAATTAACATCTTCATGATCATTAAATTAAATAAAGGAAAATACTGGATCTTCACAGAAAAATGCACAATAGAGAACGTAATGTTAGAATAAATGGCAATAAATCACTTAGGAAAGGTTTGAAATTGAGAGATTCATTTGGGAACTGGCACAAAAGCAGCACAGAGTCTTTATGAGTTAAGAGAAGGCTCTGATTGGCTAATTTGGGCAGATCCCACAGTTTGTAGTCAGGGCTGCTTGTTATCAGAACTTTGAGAGATGAGCTTTGGGGTCTGTAAAATTTATACGAATGGATAGGAGACGTATCGGATGCCATGTGGCTATGCATGTATGTTAATGTGCAAGCGTACACAAACACACACACTCACTTGAAATATTATGCAGTCTGAGCTCCCCCTGCCCATCTGTTCTCCGTGTGTTCCACTTGCATCTCAGCTTGGCTTGTTTTCGGTTTTATGTCCCCCTGCAGGCAGTCATTTAAAGACATGCATCCATGTGTCTCTGGCTCACCTCTGCTGGATCCGCTCAGGGTGGTTCAGCTCTGTAAGTGAATTGACCTATGAGCCCTTTCTGTGGGCGTATTTCCCAGAATGCTAGGTTTTGGAGGCAGTGTTCGCTGGGCTCCTCATTATGTTGGAAGAGAAAACTCAAGAGAGGAAGACAGGATTTTGGGAGCAACATCTCCTCTGGCTTTGCTTCATAGGATTTTCTTGGCAGATAAATTTGTGTTTTTCGTAATGTTTGTTTTTCTCTCCTCTCACTTCATTGCATTGTTTCGTCGCAATGAATGAAACTGTTGGTGGTGAATACTAATGTAGCCTTTTAATCAAGTTTTCTGCCTCAAAGGTACAATTCACCCGATTGTAACGGGTTTGTTAGGCAGAAGTTGAGGTCTTGTGTAGTGTTAATTACCTATTCAACAAACAATTAAAAAAGCTTTGTGTCTATACTAACCTCTACCACTATGAATCGATATATTTTATTAAAAGTTGGCAAGTTTAATTTTGTGTTCTCATTCATTTACGCAGAACCAGAATACCTTTGTCTCAGTGTCTCTGAAGGTGATGCTGGAACAGTCTAGCCCCTGATTACAAGAAAATGTGTTGTAGTCTGGAACAGCCACAGCTCAGTGCTGTCAACTAGATATTTCCTGGAAATACAAACTGTTTGTATGAACAACCAAACTATCCCACACATAAGTAGGTTCAGTTTTTAGTTTCAGCAGGGAAAGCCAACAAATACTCAAGGACCAAGCCTGAGGTGACAGTAGGGAGGAAACACTTTTACAGAAGGAAAAACTTTTGACAGAAACGGGTTCCGGGTCAACGCCATCTGCCTCCAAGGACTGGGGTTATTGAATGGAGGAGAGAGAAAAGAACAGTGTAAAGAAAAAACAACAACTAAGACAGCAGATGACACTTAGATCGTAAAACATATAACACGTAGTATTTCGTTTTTTGAGGCTCTCCGTCCACACAAGGTTAGTTACGTAATGTTCTTCCTTTTTACTATCTACACGTACAAGGGGTAGGGGGATGAAGTATTTCCCTATGAAATGAGACAACATTTCGACACCTGTTACATCATCAGCAGTTGTCGATGGCGCTATAAACAGATGCAAGAACTTTGTTGCAAAATAATTGTCCATGCCACCACCAGTTGTTACTGCGTCTGTTGCGTGGGCTTTGGGAATATTTTTCCAGCTATCAACTGCAAAGCGTAAAAATGCGATCTGTAATACATTGAAACAGCATTGAACAGATGATCAAGTGTTGAAGTTATTTACTAAGAAAATACTTACGTTTTTTTTGTCACATCGCAACACTTTTTTGCTGTGTTTACCTCCATTTTGCTGATGCGAAATTTCTCATGTACCTCCATTTGTAATGTGGTCCTGAAAGATATCCATTTCGAGGGCCAAACAGCCCTTCCTTTTAGCCCTTCCTTTCTGGGACCATCATGAATCATACACCCCTACCACTTCACATGGATGCGCAAAATGAAGGGGTAAGGGGTAGGGGCCAAGGGGTGAAATGGAATTGGGCTATGGCTTGAGACAGCATGAGCCACAAGCAAAACGCATTAACTTTGGGGGGTTTGGGACTACATTGTTTTTAGATTTTTGGTTCCAGCACAGCAGTACAACTTTAGAGCTTTTGGCTAAGATTGTGTAATGTGGTTAAATTCACTTTTACAGATTATAGAGCGATAATGTTACTGATCAAATAGCAACTGCACTGACAAAATTTGTGTTACAGTGACCAGTGAAGTAACATTACCTCATTAAGGTCCTTTTGTTCCTTAGGTAGGTCAAATCTTGCTCTGCCCTGGTCATGTGCCGTAGTGTCCTTGGGCAAGGTGCTTCATCCAACTTGCCTCCAGGGCTACTCACATTGGTGTATGAATGCATGTAAATGATTTAGTGGTTGGTGGGGGTGTCGGCGCCGATTGGTAGCCAGGTTCCATCAGTTCACCATATAGTTTACCACCATCAGTGTGAATGTGTGAGTGAATGAATAATGGATCCACTGTGTGTGCTTTGCGTACATTTAAAAGCGCTATATGAATCTAATCCATTACATTATCCTTTATTTGGTCAGGTTTTTTAGTCTCTCGTCTCGTCTCTCGTCAGCTCTGTCAAACTACAGGTGAATAATAGTAAGAAATAATAGAAACTCTCAAAACAAACTGCCAATATGGCTGAATAATTTGTTTTTTCTGTGGGGGGAGTTTAATTAAACAATCCATTTCTTTTTGGAGAAACTCTCTGCATGCATCATGTTGTGCTGTAATATACAGAATGCAACTTGGCTCAACTCTGCATATTGTTTAAAACATCTGTCCAGCAGCTGTTCCATATGGTCAGAGCTTTGGAATACTAACTGCCAAACTGACCATAAGAAGAATAATTTAAAGAAAAATGCTCGAGCTAAAGTGCCTGGTATACAGCCAACCTGCCTTTAGTTAAGTAAGAAATTAAAATGTGATAAAATTTGATGAATAGTGCGGAAGTCGCAGTGAAGCACTAGACAATAAACATGGACAGAAGACTTTTGGCTGCAGAATAAATTCTATTTCACACAATGCACTTTGGGGTTTAATTAAATTAAACCAGTTCAGCCTGTTTAGTTTGTCTCCCAGTAATGCAGCCCCTCCAGATTGACACTTTATGAGTTGTACAGAGTCTCAGTATTGGCCAACGACTCACTTCTCATTCATCATACATTTACTGCTGCTCCAAGAATTTTAAAATGCACAGACAGTGCTATGAGGCACAGTGGGACTCAGTGAATGAAGGTTACCTATTGGCTTTCTATTTTCCACCCATTTTAACATGCCCTTTTTATTTTTCCTTAATCTACAAATTACTGGGGAAATTAGACCTATCTCCTTCTGTTATGCTTGCCTTTTCCTCTTCTTTAAAAGATGTTCTGTCTAAGGCACAGAAATATTTTGCAAAGGCTTCTGTAATCTACATCTAAATTAAGTAATAGAGGACTACAGTGTTGTAGTAGCAACCTAGAAGAATATGACAGATCATAGTATATTGTTTTTATACCTCTGTACCTGCATTATATTTTCAATTATCTATCCATTTCTAGGCTTATCTGTCCTATTCTGATGCACAAATAGCCACAGGGAATTTACTCAAGTTTGGTAAAAATGTTTTCCTGAACTCAGGGATTAAATTGAAATTCACTATGGACTCACAATGTTCAGTGTAAATTATTTTCTGCCCATTATTCATTGCATATTCTTCATATTCTCTAATAGCGTGTTTCCACTAAGCGGTATGGTTTGGGTTGGTGGGTGACATTACAGTACTTAGTGTGTTTCCATTATGAAAAGCGTCAAAACAACCGAACTATACTGCACCATTTGTTGGTTCTGGTCTGTTGGAGGTCTGCAGGGACATGGAACGGTATGGATAGGGTGGAACTAGACCTAAAAATGTCACACCTTGCTGCCGGATGTCCTCCATTGTTTTATTTGTGCTGTATGTATTGACATCGGCCAAACTGGAATGAAGTCACGCTAGGCATTTGGCCTGGCCAAGCCTTACCATTCCAAACCATGCCGTACTGTACCAACCGGTGGAAACACACCATAAGTGATGATAGAATGGGTCTCACTGCACTGAAAGCTATTTACAAGAGACAAAGTTGCTGGATTTTGGAATAAAAAGAGTTTACTTCGGGAGATCGACAGGCGGATTGGTGCGGCGTCAGCAGTAATGTGGGCTCTGCGCCGGTCCGTCATCGGGAAGATATACCGGTCGATCTACGTTCCTACCTCACCTATGGTTACGAGCTTTGGGTAGTGACCAAAAGAATGAGTTCGCGAATACAAGTGGCCGAAATGAGCTTTCTCCGCAGGGTGTCTGGGCTCTCCCTTAAAGATAGGGTGAGAAGCTCGGTCATCCGGGAGGGGCTCAGAGTAGAACCGCTGCTCCTTCGCATTGAGAGGAGCCAGATGAGGTGGCTTGGGCATCTGGTCAGGATGCCTCCTGGACGCCTCCTTGGTGAGGTGTTCCGGGCACGTCCCACCGGCAGGAGGCCCGGGGGAAGACCCAGGACAGGCTGGAGAGACTATGTGTCTTGGCTGGCCTGGGAATGCCTCGGGATCCTGCCGGAGGAGCTGGACGAAGTGGACAGGGAGAGGGAAGTCTGGGACTCCCTGCTTAGGCAGCTGTCCCCACGACCCGACCCTCAAAAAGCAGCAGATAATGGATGGATGGAAGAGTTTACTTGCAGCAAAGTGACAAGCTTACGGACTAACATTAAAGATCGTATACAGAGTAGAGTAGAGAATGTCACACCCATGGACTGTCCAACATTGTTATCAAAACATTATTATATGTGTGTGTCAGGTGATATGGTTAATGACTCCTCTCAACAGGAGCTATCCCCGCTTTGGTACCCAGTTGTTGTGCAGTCATCAGGCTCAGAAGACAGCGCAGATGTGCCCTATGAATCTAAGCACTGCTGATATTTCCAAACTAAGGAGACACTGTTGATTCTTTTCATCTTCATATCTAAGACTGAGGTGTCACAATGGGTTTAAGGGTGTTCTAACATAAAAGGGCATTTGTGCAGGAAAAGTACACACACAATGAGTTACATAAGAACACACTGTCATCATAAAATGTCAAATGTAAAGACGATGTGAGTATGATATTATTGGAATATCACTAGAACTGATAGTAAGAATAAATGCTGCAACAAAAGACTGTAAGTACCTGTGCCATTTTGACAGTTGTAGTTTGGAAGATGTAATGGAGTCAGACCGAATACAGACTTATATGAGAACAAGTCAAAGTCTATGGATGGACTAGACACATCATCCAGCACACATACAACAAACCAGTGATGACTCATTGTAAACTTCAGCATTTCAGGGCAGACTGTATCCAGGGCATAAGCTACAAGATCCATGCACAATATACATGATGCAGATGAACAAATCCCATTCATGAGTCATATGGGTCACCATGGTAACGCAGATAAACCCACACAACAAACATGCTTTTGATTATTGCTATGACTCTCCCATAGTCTTTGACAACATTATTGGAAACATGATGTCATTTGAAAAACAACCTAGTTTTATACTCAAGGTTCTAACTGATTTTACTTGTCACATGAACATACAAATACATTATAAATCATACATTGAAATGAAATGATGTTTCCTGTAGAAAGAATAGAAAGAGATAATAACCCCAAAAAAATGAAGAAAGAGTATAATAGGATAAGCAATGAAAAATATGTAGAAATGTCATATTGCCTGTGCAGACCAGACTGACCATGTTCATTATCAATATAGTGATCTAGTTTGAAATGTGTGTTTTGGATCTGGACAACCTGAAATGAAAACTAGCCATTCTTTTTGTCTTAGTCATGTGACTCCACCTTGGTCCCAATGTATGAGTTTCATCCAAATCTTTCACATCGTCATACAAATCCACTGCCATGTACTGCAGGGAGTATCAGAAAAAAGTAATCTCAGGAAAAAATA
>JAPSES010000211.1:4327111-4338623 GCA_029822895.1 Maxillicosta whitleyi
CCCCCCCCCCCCCCCCCCCCCCCCCCCCCCCCCCGCGTGGCTTTATAGAAAGTGCGGGGGGAGGCGGACAAGTGAGACTCCATAGGAGGTAGGACACAGAAGGCACGTGTAATTACATTCAGACTGTGATTTGAACTCCATCCATTGTCTCTGGGACATTTCCTCAGTTTTTCAAGTGCGCCTAATTTTGATGGAATAATCACTCCTGTTGCTGCACTGTTGCGCACTGAATCATTCCTAATAACTTGGCATACCCCCTGGACCAGCTCGGAGACCGCTGTGTGACCGACAGAATCCCCCTCTGTGTCGTCGCCACAGGCTGCCGCTGCTGCGCGCGGAGAGGACCGAGCGGAGCCGCGTGCGCCACGCTCTCTCTCTCTCTCTCTCTGTCTCTATCTCTCTCGCGCGCTCTCTCTTTCTCCAAAGTCTGGCAAACAGCAGCCATCTGAGAGCGCAAAGGCGAGTTTAGGCTCAGCCACTGTGAACACACCGGGGAAGCCGATGTTGGACGCACTCATTCCTTCAAAATGTGTCAGTGCGACTCCTCTGGATCCAAACCTAGAGCGGGTTCCTTCACCGAAGCCGGGAAGCTCTTCTTGAAACACACAACCTTGCATGGCTTAAGGCACATCTTCCTCAGCGGGTCGTACCCACGGAGAGTTGCGTGGCTGCTGGCTTTCCTGGCAGCTCTGGCTCTGCTCTTCACCTGGTCCTCCAACCGGGTCCGGTACCTGCTCTCTTCTCCGGTGTACACCAAGGCGCACATGGTGTACGCCAAGCGGCTGGTGTTCCCCGCTGTCACCATCTGTAACCAGAACCTCCTCCTCCCGCGGCGCATGAAGAAGACGGACATATTCAGTGCGGGGAGATGGCTGGGACTTCTGGGGAGGAACTGGCAGGTGTCCCCCGCTGCCAGAGAGGCGCTCACACCTCTCCGGGACGAGGGCGTCGGGACTGACCCCCCTTGGTCCCCGCTGTCTCGGATTTTGGACTTTAACCACTTTCTCCCTCCTCCGCGGGAGTCCCAGCCGTCTATGCGGCAGCTGCTGGACCGGCTGGGACACCAGCTGGAGGAGATGCTGCTGTACTGTCGGTACCAAGGGGAGCTCTGTGGGCCGCGGAATTTCAGCACCGTGAGTGTGTGGCCAGAGTTCATGTCTTTGTTTTGACTCCCCTCCCTCCCTCCCTCCCTTCCCTTCCCCTTCCCCTCCCCTTCTCCTCCCTCTGATTTCCCTTGTCTTAACAGGTTGATGCAGCTTTTTGATGTGCACAGAAGCATCATTCTCATTTGTTAAACTGAGGCAGAGGCTGAGCTCTTAGTAATTGTGTCCTTTACATATGGTGTGGGTAGATATAAAGTGACTTCGTAATTAATTTGCTTTGAACCCATGGTATCACCAAGCTGTGCAGAATGCGCATTTCTCTGGACTGTTGCTTGCCTGTGCATTTAAACTCTCTCTGAACCTCCTCAACTGCGCAATTTAAATGCCAGTGTAATATTTCTGACTCAAACTCTGCTGCACTCAGTTAGTTTAAGGATCTCTCCTTACATTATTACACCTCACTTTACTATGTCTCTTCATAATGCTGCCATTTCCTTCAACTTCATTGTCACGGATTATATATGTACCATTTAAAAGACTGATGAGCCAAAACCATCTTTTATCTATTCCCTTCATCACTTTGCTACTATCAAAAGAGAAAATTATAATTCCACCCCCTACCTTCTCATACTAAACATTTAATTTAACAGGACTGCAAAACCCAGCATGCTTTGTGCTCACCATATGGTCAGTGGAGGTCCCTCCTCTGTCGTCCATCATGACTGGATCAATGTGTGTACAGACCTGCACTCACAGGAGACCAATCGGCCACTAATGAAGATTTTTGATTCATTTAGCAACTCTTTACAACACTCCCAGACTGTGATAGAGAGCAGTTAGCACTGACAGACTCTTTGGTAAACTACAGCCCCTATTGATTGTACTCAATCAACAAAGCAATGGTCAGTGTACCTCACTCTCCCACCTCATTACCCAAATTTGCTTTCAGTTAAGTAGATTTTCTTCTGGTCTATGAAAACACAGTTTGATGTTGAGTAAATGTTCTCCTCTCAGACATGACTGTGGAATATTAGATATTTTTTCAGGTGTTTTTGCATCATTTTAAACAGCAGTCACCACAGTCTCCCAAATATTACATCTAGGAGGAGTTTTTCACCCCTTTAGAAATCCAAATTCAGTGCATCTGGAAACTCAAAACAAGCTATCACAGTTCAACACATGTCCTCCTAGCGACATCTTAAGGAGCGCATCATGTCGTGCACAGTGTTTTGAAGGGTGACCAAGTAACAGCAGCCTATTTCAGAGATAAACATAATGCTGGGTTGTGGGTTTTGGGGGGGGATATGTGCTAGTGCATTGATAATCGATGATACCCTTCTTGGCTGCAGGGGCAGTAAGACAGCCGGTTGGCATGACTCAGACCAATAGAATCAGTCACACATGAGTAGTGAGGTGTGGAGGAGGGAGCTAAGCCTGACTACATACAATAGATTTCAGGATATATTGACTTTTGTGCAGGGACCTCCCTGTGTTGCTGTATCTCTTGAAAGACTATAAATTTGGTTCACTGGCCTCATCAGTCCATCTGTCCCTTCACGTTGCCGCCCAATCGTTCTTCTTCCGTGCTCTGACAATTCAAACGCTTAATTCATGTGATGGAGCCCTGTTCATACTTATATCGATTCCATTTATAACATCAGTTGGGCATGTGGCAGTTAGCCCCTGTCCCTGTTGTGCTGCCATTATTTGTGGATGACGTGTTGAGAGAAAATCCACTACGTAAACCCTTAAAAGCAGAGACTGACAACATCATTAGAATTGTTTATTTACGATGTGTTTCCAGTTCGGTGATGGTGTGGTAAGGTTTGACGCAGTTATTACATAATGTTTATCACAATTAAATAATCCTGATAATTACAGAATAGACCCTCATATTGTGAATTATAGTTATAGTTGGTTTCATCATCATCTCAAATTTCAGTATTGTGTCATAGGTGTGTTCACTGAACAACAGTCACGTTAGAAAGAAGCCAAACATTCTTAAATAGAACCACGTTTTCTCCTACGAAACAAAGACACACAAGAAACTAACTTTGTTTTCTTTGGCTGGTTAAATGTCTTACAACTAGAATGAGAAGCCACTGAAATAATGCAATTTATATTAAAACTAGAAAAAAAAAACTGCTGGGATAAATTAAACATTAAATATAAATTAAATATTTTAAATATGTTTTTTTTTTTTTTTAATGTATTCTGTCTGTTCTGGGCTTTAGTTAGGGAAATTTTAACTCAGTTCAAACTCAGATGGAGTTGCTAATTACTGTAATTTACCTCAACACTGGAAAAAACATGAAGAGGGAGTCTGGTGTGAGAAATATAATCACACAACATGGCAGACTGTGAAAGGCAAACCACATAAACAGCTGATTCGACAAGATCACAGTGCGTCTTCTTTTCCCTCTATTATACAGTAATGGAATTAAAGATATGAAGATTATATTCTATTTCTGCAATTCGATCCTCCTCATTCCCCTTAAGTCCCACACTCTTATACTCACACTTAAAAATTAGTTTTCTAATGGGAAAACATACTTGACAATTTTTTTTTCTTTTCAAAAGTAAAACAATCCTTTCCCCATACAAGGCTGTCTTATTTTATTAAAATGTGAATTATACAGTGATAGGACTGAAAATAATTCAAAAATAGCTATTACAGAACCTTTATCTGAAGTTGCATTGTGCTTCTAAGTCTCATATTTTATGTCATATTATCTGAAAAGCTGTTTTGACTGAACACAACTCACAGTGCATTGTCTATATTTAATGCATTAACCATAGTGTTTATCGAAACAGTTTGAATAGTGCTGACTGATTTGTGTAACAACTCAAGGGGAAAACAGGACAGAAAGATAGTGCAGCATTCAATTATCTACTTATGGTAGGTTGTAGTTGTTTACCATCAGGGCTGGGTAAAAAAAAAAAAAAATCAATTTGATCGATTCCACTTTAATTTTGCGTAGCCTAATCGATTAATAGTGGATGAGATGGATTTTTCAGAGCAGGACTGTGAGTACCTGACGCAGACACCACTGACGTGGAAGTGCAGCCAGCTCCAACTCACGAGCCCTTTAGGAGAAGGTGCGTGTTAGTCGCGCTCGTGACGGTTCTGACGCAGGAGGGATGCGGAGGAAGGATGGGGAAGGGTCCTCCTCAAACCTCACACTTGAACTCGCAGACCGGGGGAAGTGGAATCCGTTGTCGAAATATTTTCTTCGTTCAGCTACAGCTTAGTGCGGCAGAGTTAGAGGAATTGTAAGAGCCCCCCCGTCTCTGACCTATCCGACCTGATGTTGTGCCAAGGCCCCAACATCATTATGTTTCAGGGGTGCCAAAATTGTTAGCAGTGCCCCAGGGTCATAGTAATGTGCTTTAAGGCTAAAAGCCCCAGCCATAAAACAGAATGAAGATGATGAAGTCAGCTGTGAGCTACTATAGAAACATAATACTGTTTCTGTTCTGTTCATTATTTAAGAGCAGATTCATCTATTTACTACTGAAATGTCATATTTATTTATTTTCTAATATCAATATTGATCTCAGTATTGATATAGCTACTGGGTAGCCAAATAAACATGCAAAGGTGATTGGCTGTGGCGAACCATAAAGGGAAAAAGCCGAAGTATTGATATGTTGCATAACTGCAATAGTCAAATAATCAGGTTACAGCTCAAAATTGTACTTTGGTATCACTAAATGAATTTGAATCAATTAATACTGAATCGATATCAGATCAAATCAAATCATGATTATTCCATTCAGAACCGTATGAATCAAAATTGGATCAATTAAGGAAACTGGCCGTGATACCCAGCCCTGTTTACCATAACTCACTGTTAGATCAGATTCTATATTTTTAGCTCAACTGACAGTGCCAAACATGACCAAGAAGATCTTTCACAGGTGTGCTGTTGTAAATGTCAAAACATATCGTGCCTTTGTGCTCAGCGCTGATCTTAAAATCAATAGAGAGGGAAAAGTGGTTCCCTGGCAACTTTAGGGAACAGCTTGTGCATCCTTGTCACATTGTCATGTGAAGGATAGCCATGGGCCATCTCTGCCGTCTCAGGCTGTCTGTCTGTGAATTATTTATTGAAGGGAGACAGTGACATTTCAGCACCCCGCAAGAACAAGGGAAGCTGATGTCTCTCTCACCATTTTATCATAGGTAGTGCTAATTTAAATAATTAATTAGTGTGTTTACAAGTTAAGAAGATACTTATGTTCTCATGTGATATGTAAGACTCAGTACTACTGTGTACAAACTGAATGCATTACCTTCTGCAAAATGTATTGGACTTGTAAAGTTAAGAGCAACAAGTTTTTGATGTTTAGTAGCAGATTTCTTATATTTAGCTACCATCACATCACTATTGAAAAGGAATTTTGAGGATTTAAAAGTCCTTGAGCCAGTATGTGCTTCACAGACGCAAGATGTTAATGTATATAAAGGAATTAGATGCTCATCAAGAACAGGGAAAGAATACATAAGGAACAGCAAAGCAAAGAAGACTTGAAAAAAATCAACAATCAGTTTTCAGAGCGTACGTAATGTAAAACAGCAGTGCCATGAAATTGTTTCTGGCTGTTGGAGTTTTTGCTTTTAGTGAAAAAGCTTTTTCCTGGGAAATTAATTAATTTTGATCAAGTATGTCTTCATTAGAAAAGTTATTTTATTGTAAGAATACACACAATTTGACTCTTAATAGTTTGTTGCCTAGATGGGTGGAGACTTGGCTTGTGACAGAAGAGTTGGCAGTTCAATTCCAAGACTGGCAGAGAGTTGTTGGCTTATGTGCCCTTGAGCAAGGCATCCCCCTCCCCCCATTTGCTCCCCAGGCATCTGATACGGTGAGTCCACTGCTGCTAGTCTAGAGTGTGTGGTGCATGCACATATGATATAGTAATGGGTTGCGCATGTCTGAGGTGAACCCTATTGACAAATAAAGATCCTTAATTCCAATAGTTTTCCAGGTTTAACCCATGACAGGATAAATAATGGTTTGCTAGAAGCCTTAGCCTTGGAACAAAATTTCTTTTATAGGTTCAAGATTGAGACACATGAACAATATCACAGTTTAAGAAGATTAAATCTTAATTATTTTTACAATTGTAATGAGTACAAATTGCTTTTTTCCTTCCTGTTTTAAGGTCCATTAAACTTTTTCAGTGGTAAGACTTCTAGGGATTCACTCACTTCATTATCGCTTCATTATCGCAATTTGCCTATATATATTTATAATAGCTGGCTATACTTTCTAGTAAGTTCAAGCATTTGACACTGGCCTCAACCTGCTCCAGTTTGTCTAGAATGAATTCACTCAGACTTTTTATTTATATGTGAACAAAATGTTTTGTCGGGGCGTTTTGTGATGAACTGATGGAGTGTCTGGGGCTAAAAGGTCGCACTGGTCCTAAATAGAACACGGTTCTAGCTTTGATTTTTCATCCTGCGCTGTGGATTTTACAAACACACAGCCCTTGTTTTGATGCTGCAAACATTGCCAACAGCAGACTACAGCAGACAGGCTGTTCAAAACACATAAAGAAGCACGATGAGACTGAGAGCAAACCTCAAAGCTCCAGAATACAATGAAGATCCTGACTCCCCAAGGTCACCATCAGCACCCACTGACGCTGTTGCTCTTCACAGCCAGCACAATCTCCTGGTTACCACAGCAACTCTGACTACAGACCTCCTGTAGTCAATCACCTCACTATATCAACACATACACACAGATGGAAGGCAGGGGTGGCTATTACACATACACACTGTCGCACTTAGGCATTCACATTCTCATGAAGATATATCCACACTCAGGCACATGCACAATGAGAAACAGACGCACTTGCTTCCATACAATCACCAACAGTCTTATCACTGTTTTCTTGATGTGTATCTGCCAACTGCTTGTCTCTTTTCACTGTGAATTGCATTGTCTCTTCAACTGAACATTCAGACTTGTCTTTGAGGGGTAAAAAAAAAAGAGCCTCCGCAAGCAGTAATGGGAAAAATCAAGAGTGAAAATGGTTATAAAAATGGCTCATGTCATTATGTGGAACGTTAATGTAACATAGAGTTTTGTAAGCAACCATTTGCTTGTTTTACTATAGAGAAAATATGTTTGTTTTAGAACATGACCAGGCTAAAAGAAAAAAAAAGTTTTTTTTTTTTTTATTTGTCTAAGCTTTGCTCATTTTTATTGTTAGAGATTTCATGCAGCTGAAGCACATGGCACCGTGGTATTCCAGCTTTATTTCCAAAGAGTAATGATAAGCAGTGATCTGATTATGGCATGAGGTGACTCCAGGTCTGAGATGGATTTCATGGGGATTTTATTGATGTTTGTATCCTTCTCCGGAGTCACTGCACACAGGCGGGCGTTTCAGGTTCTGCTTCTAACTCAGTTTTGCCACAAATGCACTTTAAAGGTTACTTCCATATAGTGTCCATTTATTGGAAAGCTTTTAGTTACATTTCACCCCTTTTATGTTTTAAAACCTCCTATATATTTGACACTGAGCAAAAATGTATTGTGATTAATGCTCCACTCCCCTCCCCCCTCCCCCCAGTGAACAACACTCATATAAAACTAACTTTTCCTTTTGTGAGATACCAGTGTAATTTTTCCAGTTCTGTGAATCTGGTGTCTGACATTTGAGTAATTTTTCATGGAGTTATTCCATATATATCCATTCCATATATAAACATTCCCTATGTGCTCCCAAAGTCGTGACAAAACTTTACATTCATGGGAAATAAATCTGCCGTCATTGTAGTCAGAATAAGCCAAATAGGTCTTTGTAAATAAGTTTGCATTGATGCTGTTATTAGTACTGTTCCTCTACAATAAAACATTAACTATACTTGGAGAGAGACTGAAGGACACAGAGGGAGGGTCTTATTTCACTTATTAGCTTTCCAGCCCATCTGTCATTTCTTCTATACAAGCTCCTTTTCTGTTTTCTTTTGACCATTTCCATGAATGTCAGAATGCTGAAGGTTAATAATAAGTTAATTGCGAGCGTCGATGTTTTGATTCAAGGCTTGCAATCCCTTAGCTCAACAAACAACAGCAAAGAGGCTGTTCTGTTTTGGCCGTGGGCCATGGCTTTCCATTTCCTAATGTCTATTATTTGATTACACATCCATTAGTTCACTGGTGATCATGTCTTTGCCAATAGGTCACAATTTCCTGATGTGGTCTATAGCAGCTCTCTCACAGCAGCTATGTACTTTTAGTATGGTGTCTAAATTCTGCAACTATTCAGATGTTTACTAATCTACCAGTTAATCATCCTTCCATAAATATCCATAAAGATGGTACAAAATAGTGAAGCTATAAGTACCGAGAGCCTGGGGGGTGGCATACAGTATTCAGATTGTTACAAATGAATTAATCAAACCCACAGATGTTCACATTTAAAATAAGAAGCTTTGGTACTTCTGCTTCAAACATTGGTTGAAAGATGAGTAGGTGTGTGAAAATCTTATCAGTAATTATTAATCTAGAAATTAGTTCAGCTTTACTCATTAATGGATGTTTGATAGAATTATTGCAACCTCTAAAATGTTAACCATCAGCAATAAAAGACTGTAAAAGAAGTTCTTGTAAAAATTTCTGATATGCCTGAGGTGTACAGTTGTTGTTGTGCATGAGATATTTCAGGTGCAGTTACTCCCACTCTCAAATAAAACTTGTGACATATTCACTCAAGCACATACTGTGTCATGCAGTGTCCAGAGGGGAGAACACTCAGTTTGTCAACAGCATCACAACACTGAGACCTCCACATCGGTCATCGACACACAAACAAAAACTTTGGAACTTTTCTGCTACTTTTGGAATAATACTTTTGGCTCTGACATACTTTTAGGATGTGTTGTATGAAGCAAGAAATAAGTTTTAATTATGCATCATAGACACGCTGATAGGTGAGGCACCACTAAATACATTAAATATGTTTATCTTTTTGTCTTCCAGATATTCACACGCTATGGAAAATGCTACACATTTAATTCCGGGCAAGATGGACGACCCCTAATGGTGACGATGAAAGGAGGGATGGGTAACGGCCTGGAGCTGATGTTGGATATCCAGCAGGATGAATACTTGCCTGTATGGGGAGAAACTGGTAAGCTTACCTGCAGGATGTGTAATGCAAAAAAAAAAAAAAAAAAAAAACATCCGCAGTTCTGGAAAGTCAGCTAAAAATGCAAAATTGGTGTGTATATGGTTGCCCTAAAGCAGAGATTTGAGTTGAAAAGAGACTTTTTTAATCAGCTGAACACATACACTAATTATCCAGTTCTTTTGTTTCTCAGGGGAGAAACTATCACAACTGTAATCCCTGAGCTACAGGCCTGAATAGGTTGTCACGCTGACTGAATAATCCTCTGGTGTTATTGTGAAACCACGAATAAGCACACACTCTAAGATCACATTTGACGATCCACAGTTGTCATGTTGACATCTCACGCTTCATCTGAAATTGTCAGTTTTCTAAAGAGAAAAAAAAGACCCTGAATTTTTTTTTTCTACTGACGATCTTAAAAATGCACTTCTTTTGAGATGATGAGATGTCCCTGCTGCGTGCAATGGATATTATCGACGTCTCTATATGAAAAACAAATTGATATCGATCTGAATTTTTTTTTATCATTTTATTTTAATTGTATTACCTGCCAGTTACATGTCTCCTCCACATGAATCAAATAAGAGCAGAACTATTTGCAAGATAAAAAAATCAATGGCGACTAGGACAGATATATTCATCCAGCGAGTCCAGTCTCGTCGGTGGTCCGTGAATGTCTGCTTTGCTTGCATATGGTGCAGCGTGTTTGCATAAATATTTCATAGTATGCACAGGGGAATGTATGTACAGTAAAGAGGCAACAACACTGTGTTTACAATTATCATTAAACATGAAGGTGTCAAGAGCTGAAATCCGACTGTAAGTCAAACTGTATTCTGCATATACTTAAGCCGCACATAAAGTTCAAGCCTAAATGATTCAATATGATTAAAATATTATGCTCTTTATGTAATGTTATTAATGATTAAAGCCTTTTACAAGAGGGAATGCAGGGAAAGTTAAGGATGAATAATCACAATGTACAGTATAGAGTTAAATTCATTCACATACTTTTCATTATTAAAGTTAATGTAAATTAGCCTGAACAACCACAGAGAAGACATGAAATAAAATATGTTGCAGGCTTATAAATTTGATTTAAGGAACAATACCAATTTAATTAATCCCCCTATATCACGCTTAAGTTGTTATTCTGCTTTTATGCTTTTCGTCATTGTTGCCAAATGTCCATTGGTCGAAGGCTGCTTCAGTTACAGCAATAATTTATCACCAGTTTGTGTATTCTAGTTTGATGCATTGCACAAATTTGCACCAAGTCACTGCAAGTGAGAAACATCTCCTGAATACCCTAACCATCTATATTTTATACCCACTTATCCCCTTCAGTGTCGTGTGAGGATTTCCCATCATGCATCAGGCGAGAGACAGGTTACACATGGGAGAGGTTAATGGTCTCTGAAAGCGTCTTTCTAACACGTACATACTCTAATATTCACACCTACCATTTAGGTGTTAGTGTCTTTACACTACGGGAGAAACCTGGAAGGAAAAAACAAAAAACACTGTAGCATATGTGGTTTAACGCTTCAACGCAACAGAGACACCACTGAGCCACACTCTGCAGAGTAAGAAGTAAAAAACAACAACGTGAGAGCGCGGTAGGGTCAAATAGAAAGAGATGGCCAAGGCAGCGTTATTATTTTTCATGTTTCCTGGAATAAAAATGGGATTTGATTACAAGCCAGGTCTCTAAAAAAAAAAACATTGGGTCTAGATTGACATGAACAAGTAAAGGTCGGATGAAAACTAATATGGATAAACTTGTGTTGTCTTTCATATAATGTATGCATAATGGTCACTTCTGCAGATTTAATAATACATTCAACATTTCAACCTGGCTGTTTTCAACGCTTATCCAAAGTGTTATTGTTCCGCCTCTGTCACTGCAGGTCTGTGTCTTGTGGTGCTTTTCCACTACATGGTACTGGCTCTACTCTACTCGACTCTACATGGTTCTTTCGCTTTTCCATTGTGAAAAAGGACCTGGAATCTGGGACCCGATACTTTTTTTGGTACAGCCTCAGCCGAGGTTCTAAAATGTTGGGACCGACACCAAAATGTGACGTCACGACACTGTAGATGACTGATTGGTCAGACAGTTTTTTCTGTGACCCGCTGATTTACATAAATCAGATCAGGGGCGGATCTAGGTAAATTCCAAGGGGGGGTTGGAGTCTGGGTGGATCGTCATGATCCATATAAATAAAATTCCCCATTATAATTATTGCCATAAA
>JAPSES010000211.1:4373838-4408437 GCA_029822895.1 Maxillicosta whitleyi
GTGTGTGTGTGTGTGTGTGTGTGTGTGTGTGTGTGTGTGTGTGTGTGTGTGTGTGTGTGTGTGTGTGTGTAAAACCTAGGAATAGCAGAAAGTAATGGGTTCTTTTGTCTTGTTTTGAAAACACAGCGAGCCACTCAGACTCAAACTGCAAAAACTTATCTTACTTTGATAATTTATTTCTACAGCACAAAGAAGAAGAAGATGGCTGATAAAATTCTACCTCAGAGGGTGAGTATTAAACAACACGCATGGAAATCCATTAATTCTGGCCTTGAGTTGTCAGAGATTACATTTGCTTTTCCATTGGAATGTTAATTCATGAGGCCCAGAACACTAGGGTGTTTGTCTGTAAAAGGCATTAATGTTTCTGATGAACAGACTAATGGGGCATTGCTGAAACCAAGATAATTTGTTGAAGATACAAGTGTCAGTGTGGTAAATGTTGAGTCAATTTATCTTATCATAATTAAAAGTCCAAAAAAATTACCTGAAGTGCATCTTTGAGAGTCTATGCTGTCATCATCACACTGTGCAATGATTGTGTGTGAGTGAAAACTCTGTAAAGGACACCCGTTATCTGAGAAATGTATTTCTTTTAGTCTGACTCATACCCCATGTTGAGGATAAACAAAGTAATATCAGATCTAACCTCCTGACTCATACTAATGCAGTCATATATATTTATTCTTATTTAGTCCACCCCTCTGACAGAGAAAAATACTCTTTATTTGTTTAGTCCAGTTATTTTTCCTTGGAAAGAGCACCCTCTATTTTACAATACTCAATGTAAAGGTGATGACGTTAATGTGTAAACCTGTTTTGATTTTTGATGCTGTCTATTTCCTTCTGGAACACTGAATTCTTCTTAGGGTATTCTGAATATTGCACTGGTACAAATCGCCATCTTTTGTTTTCCCCAGATTAGAGAACTGGTCCCAGAGTCTCAGGCTTACATGGATCTGCTGGCTTTTGAGAGGAAACTTGACCAGACCATCATGCGCAAGAGACTGGACATTCAGGAGGCTCTCAAAAGGCCTATTAAGGTATTGCTTACTGAATTTTCACTGCAAGGCTTTAAGCTTATACATTTTTTCCCATGTTGCATATCAAGGTGAGCTTTGTTCTTGTGCTCTGACATATGCACCAGCAGAGAACTGGTAGTGGCCTGAAGGAATATACAAAATGTCATTAAAATGGCAAACGGTGGCTTAGTGCAATATCTAAATCCAAGGAGCTGCAGTTTTTTGATAAATGTAAAATGTGTCATACCTTCATGATTAAAGCGGTGTATTTTGTCATATTTGAGATTGCATCCGTGTCTTGTCTTGAGCTCAGTGTTTCATCAAAGACCAGTCAATTGATCTAAAATTAAAATAATGCAAAAGACTTAATGTAAAGGATCAGCAGATACCACTATATCTATGTCATTATTACATATTTGCTGATACTCTTAACACAATCTGCACTAACCTGCTGGGCTGATGTCATGTGATTTTCCTTTGGTTGCCTTGATTGTAGCAAAAGCGAAAGCTTAGGATCTTCATATCAAACACTTTCAACCCAGCGAAGCCTGATGCTGAGGACGGTGAAGGAACAGTGGCATCATGGGAGCTACGTGTTGAGGGGCGCCTGCTGGAAGATGTAAGCCTCTTTTACTGTATATTGGGCAATTGTGGCCCATTTGTTTACAAATGGAATAATTTCAATGTAACACAAAGCCTCACATTCACCCACACACACTCCACTACTGTACTGTGCAAGGCACTGCTAGACCCTACTGGTAGTAATTTAGGCTTCAGTGTCTTGCTCAAGGACACTTCGACATGTCGATAGTCAGATTGAACCGCCAACCCTTTAGTCATTGGACAACCTGCTCTACCAACTCAGCCACATCCGCCAGCTATCAGCCAATCCACTTTGTTATGATTACAAATCAATACATTTCAGTCAAAATATGTAATCATTGTGAATGAATGCAACCTTTATTTTTGTTCTTAGATTCATTCAGTGAGTTTTAGTGGTAGAGAATTAATACTGATACTGTTGAATCTGCCGAGTGTGACCTTAGCAACGATAAGTTTGTTGCACTGGTTAGTGCACTGGCTGAGGATGTGAGCTATTGTGGAGACGCTGTGGCTGGCATCATCTTTGTTAGCAATTTCTATCGTCATAACATCTTCTCTGATGAAACTAATGGTCAAATTTATTTCAAATGCTATATGTAGTTTTTTGGGGAAATGTCTACCAAGTTTGTTCACAGTTTAGAGAAATTTAGATTTTTAATTTTTGAAATCTTAAAAATGTGTCTACTTAATAATGGTCCATATTTTGATGGCTTATAACATGGAAATGGATGGATAGAAAGATCAATATAGTTACTGCTGGGCACTGATGGGAAGACTTAAATGGACATTTTATTTGTTGAGTTTTCCTCCAGTGAAAGTACCACCCACTTCTATAAGTAAATTAATCTCCTGCATCAAGACCATAGGACTCCAACATGGCACAAATTCAACTTGTTATTGATTGTTGATTGAACATGCCAGTGAGATAAAGGGTCATTGGTCCTATTTTTCTTTTGTGAAATCATTCATGACATACGCTCATATATACAGTTAGAACTGTACTTAAATGTCAGAAAATTGGTTTTGTCAACCTTTTAACTCACATTCTTCTCTTACATGGATGTACAGCATGCTACAAGCATCGCATAGCATTGCCATGGCAACAGACATTTCCCCAAATGGCCATCCCCAGTCCTGGGAGAAACATGGCTTAAGAGGCTATGTTCTATTATTTTTCAGATAAAAAAAAAAAAAAAAACACGCACCCATAAAACTAACAGGTGATTTCACTCATAAACCTCAACATTTGTTTGCAGACGGCTGTGTCGAAGTATGAAGCCACCAAACAGAAGAGAAAATTCTCCTCTTTCTTCAAGTCCCTGGTGATTGAATTGGACAAGGATCTGTATGGTCCAGATAATCACCTTGTGGAAGTAAGATTCTGGAGTTGTTTACCAGGCACTCTTTAATTTCATTTTCTTCCCTGAGATTTTGTTGCATCTTAGTAGTTTTTTCTTTGGAGAATTCAGGTATATTTCTGTTGGAAATGGCACCATAACATTTTTATGGTCACATATTTTTTTCAGTTTTTACCCCTCAGCTGAGAGGTATTGTAATTGTTTGTCTGTCTGTTTGTCCGTCTGTCTGAGGTAATTACATTGTCTAGAAAATGCATTGAGATATCTGCACCAAATGTATACCGTTTATACATCTTGGCACGGAGCAGAAACCTGTTGAAAATAGATGGCCTTGACCTACTTTTTCAAGGTCAACTTCCCTTGTGCAATTATAATATCTGAGTATTGTCAAATATAAATATTAAGGTTTTAAGTTTTACACAAAAACAATATAATCTAAATTAAAGGGTAGTAACTTTCAACACAATCCTGCACTATTTGTATGAGGGGTATTAGAAGTGCACAACGCATTATTTTTTTAAAATTGCTGAGCTTTCTATGAATATTATGTGTTACTGCTTTAACAGTGGAAATTGAAATGAATAGATTCCAATGCATCTGACATTTTTTTTTATTCAATGGTTTCAGTGGCATAGGACTGCCACCACCCAGGAGACTGATGGTTTCCAGGTGAAGAGACCAGGTGATGTGGGTGTTCGCTGCACCGTTCTGCTCATGCTGGACTACCAGGTACCTGGCTCAGCTTCTCACTTAGGAATTCTTCCTTCAAGCTCCTTTCCAACTTTAACTCTGACCTTGGTAGAGAGTTGAATTGGAAAAAGGCACCAAAATCTGCTTTGGGCAGCATATGCACTTTATTACTCATTTTCTTTCTCCGTTTTTATCACCGCACAGCCCCCTCAGTTCAAGCTGGACCCTCGGCTGGCTCGTATGCTGGGTATCCACACACAAACCAGGCCTGTCATCATCCAGGCACTGTGGCAGTATGTCAAGACCCATAAGCTCCAAGACCCCCATGAGCGAGAGTTCATCAACTGTGACAAATACCTGCAGCAGGTTAGTACGGTTCTTTGTAGCTTGTGGTCATTTCCACTTCCTTCCAAACTGACATGAAATTTCCAGGACATTTTACCATACCCCTCTTTTTTTTCTTCACTTGAAAAAAAAAGTTTTAAGATTTATGCCGTTCATGAAAAGGAAATATTTGACAGTCACTGCTCATTCCTGCTCTTGATGTTGTGCAGTCGCTGTCTCTCCTCTTCTTTCCTTGTATGGAGACTTTTGTCTCCGTGAGTCGCTGAGTGGTTTCCCCAGCACATTTTTTTTTCACAACCGTGCCAAGATAAACAGATGGTTGTGTAAAAGTTATAGTGACTTCAAAAACCGAACATATAAAATTATGTAGTTTATGATACGAAGGAATTTTCCAAATTGTTTGTTATTGAACTAACTTTGATTTGTTAGATAGATGGTGTATATAAGAAGTCATTTGTGGCTATCATTCTTTTTTTTCTTTTTTTTTTTTTTTTTAAGCTGGGGAAGGTCACCGGAGAAACCACTGTAAACAAAGCTAAATATATGTTATGTTAGCTGACAGGAAAGGCGAACCCAGAATATCAAGTTTATTACACATACAGAATCTAGATGAAGGAAGCACAATAGAATAAATGCATATGCAGTGAACCACATGAAGATGTCCCAATAATAAACTGTATGTAAGTAGTGGACAAAGGAATCATGACATCACTCATTTGTTTCTGAACTGATGTTTTGAGCCCGGTAGCACGTGATTTTTCTATATTTGGACAAAAGGAGCACTGTGTCAGAAAAACATTTTACAGTCTTGTTAGTGGAATTCTTAATTAACCATATCTACAGTGGAGCTGTCTATCGGCTAAATAATGCAGTTGGTTAGAAAGAGAAATTCTGAGTCTATGACAGCCAGGTGAGCTAGCTGTCACGTAGACCTGTCAATCAAGGTCCAACACACCAGACGCCAAAACTTCTATTCAACCTGAATATGATTAATGTAGGAAAAACATCAATATGGACCGGGTCACTTATTACAGCTTTCAAATACAACATAATTCATTTAATACATCATGAATCTGTGGGATGTGCATATGACTACAATATGTGTGATGCTTTATTTTTCAGATTTTTGAGACTCAACGAATGAAGTTCTCTGAGATCCCACAGCGTCTGCATGCCCTCCTGATGCCCCCAGAGCCCATAATCATCAATCATGTGATCAGGTAACATCTTTAAGTATATGGTTGCCTATGCAGAGCCCCAGAGGTGTCACACAAGTGCTCTGTAATTACTAACACAAGTTGTACTTTGGGATTTAACATTTAATTCACATGCAGAGGATCATAAACACATTTGGTGCAGTCAGTCACACATTTGATTAAAACGTCCTCTGTGATGTTTCTTATTCGCAGATATATTGAGAGGCCTAATAATGCAGTATATCCATGCAGGGTCAGTGCTACATTGTGGGCTTCACAGATTTTTTGTTCATGACCAGAAACAACAGATGCAATATTTATAAAACACTTGCTTTAGCTTTTGTTCATCATTATTGATTAGATTGTGAAGCACGAGAAAAGCTGCTGGTAAATGTGCATGTTCTGTGACACAGACGGGAAGAATGACACAATTCTTTGCTGTAATAATAGTCTTACTCTTAATTGGTGAAAGTGAATACATTAAATAAAGTTGTTTTGTGTTTTTTAAATGGTAAAAAGGGAACTCAGGTCTTTCATAGATGACTTGTGCTATTTTTGACCAAGAAAAAATACAGCATAGCATATGCATCACTTGAGCAAATCAGATTTCTTTTTATTTCATTCATTTCTGTTTTTAAAAATGCTTTCAGGAACGACGGATACATTTGATTTTATTTATCATCATTTTAATTAGTTAAGAGTCATAGCCTTTATACCATAGCCTGATTGTCCATTATTATTTCTTTTCTGTGATTCAGGAGTAGCTAAAATTTTATTTCCTTCTGACTGATGGCAAGTTTGATTTAAAAAAAAAACCCACTGCATTTACTTATGTTCTTTTTATCTTGCTTGTATATGCATATAAGATTATGAAATCAAGGCAATCGGTATATATATATTGAGAGCAGCAATTACTGAATTGAGAGCAGCAAATAGCAATTCAGTAGCACCAATGTAAGCGCTGATTAGTCTTTGTTATTCTACCCCCCCAATTGTCTGTGCATCAGTGTGTATTGCATAAGAAATGTCCACAGGTTGTTTTTTTTATTTTATTATTGTAAGATTTTTCATATGTCTGAGGTCAGGTTGCTGTCATCACATAACACTAGCAATGAATAAAATGTAAATACTGAATATTTCCAACAGTGTGGACCCTAACGACCAAAAGAAAACTGCTTGCTATGACATTGACGTTGAGGTGGACGACACGCTGAAAACCCAGATGAACTCATTTCTGCTCTCCACAGCCAGTCAGCAGGAAATAGCAGGACTCGACAACAAGGTACAGACTTCAGCTCAGCAGTCACCAGCTGCTCTTTGAAACTAACCTTTGTGTTTATCCCCCAAAGTTTTACACATGTACATTGGTGTCCGCACACTGAAGGAAACTTGTGACTGTAGGTGGAGTCATGTTTCCTGTTTCCTTCACTATTTCTGCCTACAAGGGTTGCACTTTTACATCTTGTGTAAATGCTCTGCAGCTTGGACTCTGACAAATAGCATGGTTTCAAATTGAAGGCATTAAGTTTCAGCCAATTGTTAAAATGGCTTGTAATTATTTGGAGAAAGGGCAATTTTTTCATTCAACCTCTGCCTCCAATGTCTCCTTTCCTCCTCAATTTTGTGATCCTGCTGTGGTCAATTTCACACATACATGCTCACACCAATTGTTGCCAGTGTATTATTGCCCTTTCTCTAGCGAGTTTCCAGGTCAGCCCGGTCTTCCTGACCTCCTGCTAGCAGTCATTACCTTCACTCTGATGGCTGTAATCACACTGATAAGACATGGAGCCTTCGCTTAAAAGACATCCCCCTGGGTCGTCTTTGTTCTGACACAAATCAACAGTGTAAATACAGAGCTTGTGTATTGTTTGTAGTCACCATTCAGTTTTTGATTTTATTTCTGGCTTGGTGACAATTACTCACATCCACCCTGTTCCTGTTGATCTGATACCGATTTCTTCAGGTTCTAAAAAGGCAATCCAATGATGTAGATTTTAGGCATTGTAATGTCTTTAGATAATGACCCCCCCACTCGTCTTAAAATGAGTTTGATTATGACATCTATGTGACTTTTGTAACTCGCCATTAACTTCAATGTCAATTTTTAGTGTGTATTTGGGGAAAAATACTATTTAATAACTCTGCATTAATGTAAACTGAACTGATCTCTGCACACCCACAGAGTCAGCTGCAGTGTTGTGTATATGGTCTGACATGGTATATTCTATAACCTAAATCCAACTTCTAGAAAAAGTGACAGTTGTTTCTGTTTACTGGGGTCTTACATGTGTAAGTTTGGCTGAAGAATAGTTCCCTATCGAAAATAACAAAAATCAGAAGCCTATTGTATAAAATGATGCTCAGATATTTTTCACTTATTCCTATGTGAATATTTACAGTAATCATTGCTTTGTTTCGCATAGGAACAGGTTTTTGTGTCAACCAAGTTTCCATTAAACACCCCGAAGATTTATGAAAGGTCCTTTTTATACTGAGAATGGACTTTTCATTGAAAGATTTTAATATGCAAACATCTGTGCTCACATATTCTGTTAGTGGCCTTAGATTTGATTAATGACATTCAGTGAGTGTTTAATTAAAACTTCATTAGTTAATTAAAATTGATGGTCCTTCCTTTGTTTGCTTAATCAGATCCATGAAACCATTGAAACCATTAACCAGCTGAAGACCCAGAGAGAGTTCATGCTGAGTTTTGCTCGAGATCCTCAGGGCTTCATCAATGACTGGCTGCAGTCCCAGTGCAGAGACCTCAAGGTGAGTGTGACCATCATCAGCAGGGAATCAATGGAGAGACAGCCTTCACCTTCACAGCCCATCAGCTATTGGTGTTTCATGCGCACGTTAACAGTTTTATATTATGTGTTTTTTTTTAAAAAAGAGAGCCTTTTTAAAGCCATTTCAGAAATAAGCACTGTCTTACTGTCAGTTACTTAGAGCTCCAGAGGCAGTTTACCCGGTTATGTAACAGTGACTTACAAACAAATCCACTTTCAGAAAGATAAAAAGGAAGAAACACCAGCTTTTCCAATGACAGTACCCTAAACAGAATTCAATATAACACAACAGCATATAAAAGTAATTCAAAACTGCAACAAAAACTACATTTAATATAAGCAAGAAAGACAATATTGCTTTAAAACAGCATAGCAACAGTCTATTTTATTGTATTAACAGACTTTAGAATTCACTGAATGACCAACCAAAATCAAATACTCGCCAAAGCCTTTAAATAAATGGAATTAAAACTCAAGTTAAATCCAAAAAGGCTCTTTGTTTTAAGACTGAATAGACCTTGGACACACAAAGCCCCTCTTGCTCACTGAGCTGTAACACAAGAGGGCAGCGTCCCTGGGGAGTTTGAGCCATTTACTGGACTCAACACATGCTTTTCTCCCCCCTCTCCTCCCTCTGTATGCTGAGCGAGCAGGTGACCAACTGTCGGCCACCTGTGCAGTTTGTTCAGTTAAATTTCTGTGAAATTGAAGTAATTTGGTCCAAAGCTGGCTGTTGACTCCCTGAGCAAGAGCTCAGTCGACCTTATCAAAACAATATGTCCATGACTGCTGCAGCATTGTTTGATTTACTAGATGTTTGTCATTCCAGGTACGCTGTTCTCAGTTCTCAGCTTGAGGTTATTTAAGATGGTGTATGGTCTAATTTGGGCATTTTCTCTTCACAGACCATGACAGATGTGGTAGGAAACCCAGAAGAAGAAAGAAGAGCAGAGTTTTACTACCAGCCTTGGGCCCAAGAGGCCGTATGTCGCTACTTCTATTCCAAGGTAATCTGCACGCATGTAATCCTTTGTCCTCTCTTTGTATAGCCACTGGAAGACAGAGCATTAGAAAAAATTAGAGGGGTTTTTGGTGCCGATAACTGATACATTGGCCGATATATGAAGTAAGAGCATCGATATACACAGGATATATGCTGTATATGAACAAAAATTCTTATAATATCCAAAATATGATTCAACACTGGGTATTTGCAAACAGCTAAAAAAAAAAATTCTGAAGCAAACATTAAAAAGCGGGAAAAAAAAACTTGTCTACAAACAAAATAAGAAATAATCTAAACATGCATCACATTATTAGACTTAATACAAGGGTCTAAACTACATTTTCTGTAATAACTTAGCTGCTTTCAAAACATGCAATACATAAAATTACAATTAAATACATTACTTGGAACCTTTTCAAAATTATTTGAATGAAGACTTGTGCATTTCTGAGCCCTGGTAAATCTTGCATGGCAGCATGAAATGGGACGCTGATATTAATGATGGACATGGGCGTTAACAGTTGCATATATCTTTATTTCGCAAAGATGCAATTTACATAATGTAACTTACATGAATTAAAAAAAAAAAAAATTGCCAATGGAACAAGTGAAAATAATCTTCTTGAAATAAGATTTTTATCATTAAAAATAAGTTCTTGCGTCTCAGTGAAAAGTTACTCTATTGGTGATTGTGTCTTATTTTAAACATGATGAGATATTTTGACTAGAAATTAGAAAAATACACTTGGTAAGATTTAGATTTTTGCACTGAGGTCAGTTCAGCTGGTAAACTTGTAAAAAAAAAAATATGTATATATATATTTGGATTTCCATGAACTTTGGAATACATTCATAAAGGATGAATTTGTTGACCTGAGCTTTTAAAAGATAGATGCAATGATTCAATTTGTGCATCTGTCGTAGGTTTTATTGTTTTTAGTTTGAATAATGTGGCATAAAATCCACTTGTGAAGAATTAAAAAAGACAAATCTGACAAGTGTGTTTGAAGTCAGCGTTTGTCTTGCAGTGTAAATGGGTCAAATCAGGAGCCCCTCCTCCAAATACTCTACATTTGTTCGTACTAGTGGTAGATTCTTTGTTATGCTACGTTTGTGAATAGAAAGAACAATTAGCCACAAAACAAACCTTTTCAGCTCTAATAAGAACACAAGGGACTTAAATAAATTACAAACCTGTCCTTTGGATTTGAGGCACACTAGGTAAAGATTTTATGGAGCTTGTCAGTAGTGGTTGGTGATAGTTACACTTTCAACTATGACAAATAAACCTCAGCTTGTTAGCCATGTCTGTAGCTGCAGTTCAACCTAATTACATTTGAGTGCAGCTGTAGGTATGAATAAATCAGGTATTTCCGTGCCCAAAGTACTTAATCTACATAAAATCCTTTGGTGTGAAGTGGATCCTCTCACTCTGAGGCTTCTAACCTGCTGGAAATATACGAAAGAAAAACCTATCCTTCCAACTCCTCCAGCATCGCATTCTTTTGAACACATCATACGGAACCTCTTTTAACCATCAGGATGTTCAACAATCCAGTCTTGTAAGTTCTCCAACAAATGGATGAACTCCATAACACTGTCTCGTTTACTGCTGAATTAGATCGTAATGATGTCCACATTGGGGTTTAATCCTGGGTCCTGGGATTCCCGAGAAAAAGAAAAAAAAATCAGTGGTGCGCATCTATTTTTTGACATACAGTAACGTTGATGTTGGCGCCGGTGCTTCAGTACTTACAGTAATATACAATTGAGTGCACAATGGGAAGTTTCAACTCAGCCAACCTTTGTTTAAGTAGGCTATAGTGCAGCACAGTTGTACATTTGTATGTACATATTTACACGAAACATAAATAAGGCCTATATTGGGCTAAAGAAAACGAATATAAAAACACAGTTATTTCCCAGGAAATGGGTTTTCTCATCCCGGGATGTGATTCATGTAATTTTCGGGAAAAATATTAAACCCTAGTCCACACTCACACGACATTTTCTATCAACTGTAATTCAGATGTGTAACAAACTAAAGACACTTCCAACGCTATTTTAGTGACAAAAGTCCATACTTGTGTTACGGTACAGACAGGTAAAAATGACTAATGAAATCACAGCACACACACACCTTCTTTTGCCGTATCATTGGGTCTTATCTGTCCTTAAATATTCTTCACTGGTTTGTTTAAAGATGATATTCCAACAGTCTGCATCAATTCTAGTTTAGTCGTGTTAGAATGTTCTGAGCTCATTTCTAAAACTTTGTCAGAACCGTAGCATGGATGGAGATCGTCATCATATTAGTGCGTTGAGGTGTTCTCGTTAAAGACTGTACTGATCTGATGTGTTTTGAAGGTCTCCACTAAACTCATTGTACGAGCCACAGATCATTTTGTTATGCTACCGCCGTATTTGAGTCGGTCTGCTGTCACATCTCATCTAAAAGCATAGACTGATTCCAGCCAGGCAGTGATTATTAAGCATTAATATGTTCCTTGAAGGGATTATAAATGTTTTCATGGCCCTTCTGTACTGATTGGATTGGCTTTTCTTCTGATTGAAGTAGTTGAAAGAGGTGTTTTTATTGCAACTGTTATTTCTGTTATTAGTGGTTCGTGTAAATGCATTTTCTGTAAGTACCAGGGTAATTTTCCCATTCCGTCTGAAAACATCCTGTTAATTAATGCCAACTCAGAGCTGCTTATTTAGCTGCAGGTTGATCATCATTTACTGGAGACTAAATCATCTATGTGAAAATGGCTTTCAGGTCCAGCAGAGGCGACAGGAGCTGGAGCAGGCGCTTGGCATCAGGAACACCTAAGGAGATTTGTCCACAGATGGAAGTCAGTCGACTAAACAGGCCATGCTATTGAAGATAACTGTTTGTGTGCGCGTGTGTGTGCGTGTGTGGGATGTTGAAAACGAAACCCTCCCAGTTTTCTCACAGACTTAGACATAGATAGATGGTGTCAGCATCATATAGGATGTCGCTTTTTATCTTCATGTTGCAGCTCAACTACTTTTACAGTTTAGTTGCAATTTCCACATTTTTTTTTATAGCCCCACCCCCACCCTGGATGCGCTTTTACCGCCTCCTCCTTTCTCACCAGAGCTCATTGATTGAGCACAAAGTATTTCCTTTTGCATGTCTAACTTTACCTAGAAGCATTCCATTCATTTTGATACATTGTGCCCGTACAAAAGCACAGATTGTACCTAAATATAACACAGAGGGCAGACTGTACTGTTTAATGCATTTGGCCCCAAGATAATAATAAAAAAAAAAAAAAATCTTAACTCAGCAGGAATGTGCTGCTCTTTGTTTCCCGTTTTGGAAAGTAAATTTACATTTTACACTCCTAGCCCAGTCCCCCCGTTAGGTTAAATATTGATTGTGGTTGTGTCTGTGATGAGTGGGAGCACTTTGCTGCACATTCTGGTCATTCATGTGTCACTTTGTTGGAACCTGTCATTGGTTTTCTGACAGTTTTTGCCACAGTCTGTTGTACAATCGGTCGTGGCAGATGAATCGTAGCTGGTGCCATTTTTTAAATGCTTTTTTAAAAAAAAATAATTAATGATTCTTGGTTTAGAAAATGTGTATTATATCAGTACTTGTCTTGTTAGTTAGTACAGATAATAAAGGACGTAGTTCGTATGAGTACCTCTAGTCTATATAGTTTTGTAAATAATGAACAGAAAAACATGAAGATGGACGTCAAGATGGAAGTCAAATGGTTTCTCCTGTCCTGGCAGATGTTTTTCTTAACTCTTTGTCTATGCTCAGATAGTTGAACCAGTATTTATATTTAATCGGCCCTCTCTGAGTACAGTGGTCTAGCTCTCCGCAACATAAAGACTAGTTTCCTTTGCAGCAAAATCTACAAGAGTTGATTTGTCTGCCTTCTGTGTATTTTACTGAAGAGCAGACAAACCACACAGTGACCACAGCCTCAGTCTGACAAGGCCCCGCAGATGGAAAGAGCTTCTCTGACACTATGGCTGAAGAACTGACGCCTTTTTTTTTTTTTTTTGGTTGTTTTTTTGTTTTGTTTTTTGATTTTCCGGACTTTCACATTTGTGTATCTGTAATCGCAAATACGAGTGTGCTGACTGAAAACTTGTGACACGTGTTATGTTTAATAAATTCCAAAAATACACTAATCAGGTTTTGGGTGGGTAGATGATCTGAAATGAATATGGGAACCTTTGGGGTGTAAAAAATACAACAACGGGGGATTGTAGTATTATTTGAATCTGCAGACTTTTTCATGGACCAAACTATTTTTCTGTATGTTCTTATGTTATAATAAAGGATATGTAAAACTCTGCTTCAAAGCTTGGTTTTTCTCTTAAGTGTCTTAAGACTTTTGGTACTTTACTCTGTTCATATGTGTAAAGTCAGTGTTAATATTTGAGGTAGGTTTATTCAGTTGCACTGTTTAATTTAGTCTAAAACCTTTGTAAATAACGTTACTACATTCTTACATTTTCAAGTTTGTATAATCCTTGCATGACAAGAAGGTTCTATAACCGAGGAAAGTAAATGCCACCATTTTTACTTATTATCTTTTTCTGTTTTGACTATTTAAGATGAACAGCTAGTCTTCCAGCTTCAATGTTTTCTTTTTTAGACATAATAAGGTGAGAATTAGAAACAAGAATTTTTGGTCTCATGGAGCGTTACACATCACGAGCTAACCCACAGGAACCTGGATATTCGCTTTTCAAAGTAAAATGGGCTCTGAGGGTGGTGGTTGTACTAACTTTTAAATGGCACCAAAAAATAGAGTAAATCCTTGTTAAGAAGTTGCATACAATTTTGTCATAACTGTCTTAGTTTTTTTTGTTTTGTTTGTTATAATCCCTGAAAATTGCCAAGCCTATGTTGCCCCTTCTTTGTCTCTTTTTTTTTTTTTTTTAAGTTTTCAACACAGTTTATTGAACATGTGTCCTTGTGCCACTGCTTAATCTGGCCCATAAAGAGTTAAACCACCTTTACACAGGGGTTGCAATTGTTTAGAGATCATTGAGCGATGAAAAAATGGCCAAATCTCTCAAATGACCTTTCAGTGAACATCCAAAATATGTAAAAAACAAAACTGAACAAGATACAAACAATGTAAAACGGTCACAGGTAGATTAACATGTATCTGGATACATGTTTAGTAGTGGAAAAAACAGTCTTTTTGTTGATTTGCGTTATGTTGATATTCCAACAAAATGCATGTAATTTAACATTATATTAAAGGGTTATATGTAGTATTGATATTTTTATTATTATTATATTATTGAGCTATCAACAGCAGGAGAAAGTCATGTACTAGAAAATACCAAGGACTAACCAAAACCACCAACGAATCAGCGTTATGTACTATTTTATTATCAGGTTTTGACAGTCAGTGGAGAAAACACTGTCTTAAAATGTCCACAGAGGTTCTTCTTTGTCTTTTAACACCAATGGATGAAGAAGACAGAGCCAACAGGAGACTCCACAACCCAAATGTTTTATTTCACTTTTTTTTTTTTTTTAAATAACGCAGATTAAAAAGCACAAATTTCATCTGTTGTGCTTTGTCACCAAAACTTTGCATATCCTATCCTACCCTATGTTTTCAATGGACTTCTGTATTTCTCTGCTGACAGCTGATTGGCTGAAATTCTCTGTAGTGAAGACACTTTGGTTTTATGGTACGAAATCTACAAACAAATCTTCATAACTCGCACATTTCTAGGAATTAAGCAACAATTTATACATCAAAAAGTAGAAAAAAACTTCCAAGCACTATCCACATTTTAATTTTATAAGTTTAATTTTTGATATATGGTCCTTCAAGTGCAAGAAGTGATGATTTTTCTGTCATTCTCTCTAATGTTGAATTACTCCACATTCACACAATCAATGCTTATTCATTTCAGTTTTTTTTTTCTCCTACATATTATACAGCAATATGGTCACAAGATTCTCCACAAGCCTCAAGTGAAAAAAAAAATTGAGATAGGATGTATGGTTATGGATTAATCACAGTTTCAGAGGTGGTTTGAACAAACACCCATGTCTGTTCCATAACTGTGGTCTGAGTATGAGTGGGTGTTACTCGGCTGAAACAGTAGATAGTTGTATGAAAAGAATTCTGTTGCTCTCTAACAACTGTGGAAGTCAGAATAAGAAAAACATTTACATCATCAACTGAGCAACTGTTTATTTGTTGTGTTTATTTTTTTCTACTGTGGCGGCAGCACTTTCGTATCTGTTAAGTGAAGAAGAGCGACCTCCGTTGTCCCTGTTACATCACTGAGTGGTTTGGTCAGCAGAAAGTATTTTTACTTTACTTTATTTGTACTTTACTTAAGTAAAAATAATAATGCATACTTTTACTTCACTACATTTTGTGGCAGTTATCTGTACTTTCTACTACATTTCAGAAAGTGATGCCATTACTCGTTGCATTATATTTACATATTTTCATCTAAATCTTTTTTTTTTTTTTTTTTACTTTTCGTCTAAATCTTACATGAAAAATCACACACACAAATCCACATAATATTGTTGTGACACTGAGCAGAGGCATAAATAACTATGTCTACATTCTTTATCATAATGACACAGTCCACAGACTGACACTGTGGGAATACTTGGACTTTTATATATTTTATACAGCGTTATAAATATAAAAACAACTTTGTTCCTGTCACCGTCACTGAGCTCGACAAGAAATAGTGACACTTCATTCACTTATTTAGTTATTTATCCTATTTTCTTGCTCTATTTGTTATTATTATTGTGACATATAATTTATAAATACTATGTCTTTTTTTTTTATCCCAGAGACTGTTTATATATATATATATATATATATATATATATATATTGTTATTGTGTTTTATTGCATCTTTTATTTATTTATCTTTTTACTTATCCGTGCTGCTATACTGATGACTGGTGAAGCACTGAGCACTTTTTTTTGTCTTGAATCCCGACCAAGCACCTGCCTACCAGGTTCAGTGGGTTTTGTTGTTTTATGCCAAGTCAGTCTGCAAAACAAATCTACCTACAGGTACGAATACAGTAACCTTGAACCTTACAGTGGAGAGGCATGGCTTTTATGTTAGAAAATCTCAAAACAACTTTTCATAACTTTCACATTTCTGGGATTCATGGTTAAAGTGCTTGTTTTTTTTGTTTGTTTTTTTGGATGGTGATATAATGTGAGGTGATGTTTATCAGCCTTTTTATGTTATTTTATTTTATTTTTTTACCATGAATGACATTTGTAGGACCAACAATTCCTTACCAGTTATCTGCATTTGGTAAATGTTGTTGATTCACTGCATCCTGTTGACAAAATTAAAACATCACCTGAGCTTGTATACATATACACATAGGGAGAATAATGCCATGTTTCCATGACATGGAACTGGCTCGATTCGACTTGGGTACCAGTTACTATTCCTTGAGACCGTTTCCATTACAGGATACTACCGGTATAGAGTACCTGGTTGTCATAGCGATGTGGCACGTAACTTCCGTGATGTCGTCTATGATGTTACACAGCTGGTGGTAAAAACAAAGAGGAAAAGGAGAACAATAACAATGACCACGTGATACAGGCACACAGTGAAGGATGTTGATGGGATGACGTTTTTTATCCTTGGTATGATATATTTGAGGACTGATTAACGTACCAGCATTTTTACTGTAAACCTACGAATCCAGTGTTTTAAAATAGCAGGTCGCACATTGATAACGCAATGACGCAGAGACAACTCAGCCAATCAGTGTTCTGCAGTGTTCACGTGTCACTTTTTGGTATCGGTACCACCATTTTGGAACCTCAGCAGAGGCGATACCAAAAAAAAAAAAAACTAGCACCGGATACCATATTCCAGGTCCTTTTTCATGATGGAATCACAAAAAGGCCAAGTCAAGCCAGTGTCATGTAGTGGAAATGCAGCATAAGTGTCCTACGCTTGTTTAATGGCATCCTGTGGTATAACCGTAACATCTGAGAGAAGGAAACTTAAATTATATGGTATTTTCAAGATAAAAGGCTTATTATTAATGCAGAAACATGACCATGAAAAGGTGCACAAACTTTACAGACAAAGGAAGCTACATATTTATTCATTCCTTCATTATCTGAACCCACTTTATCCTCACTAGGGCCACGGGAGCCTATTCCAGCTATTTATGGACACAAAGGTGGGGTACACTCTGGACACTTCACCGCAGGGCTGACATATAGAGACAAACAATCACTCATACATTCACAGCTATGGGCAATTTAGATTAATTTGAAATAAATCTGACCAGTAGTTTTGTTAGAGAAGATGTTCGAAGAAACTGCAAATGAAAATGATGAAGACCATGCCAGACCCAATGCCTGCACAATAGCTCATCAGCCAGTCAGCTAAAAAGTGCAGAAGTCTGGCAAACACTCAAGAGTGAATGTTTATGAGATTTAATCACTACATTCTGTTTTTATTTATATTTTATAAACATTCCAACTTTTTGGAATTGTACTATGAATCTGTGAAACACCTACTGGGCCTAACTAAACTAAGGCTGTCAGAAAAATGTAGTGGATTTCCAAAATACTAGATAGATAGAGTGATAATAATAATAATAGAGTGAATGCACCGGTCATATTGTATCACTACTGTAAGAAGGTGTCACTTGTGCATCCATTTCCACTTGTATTAAAGTGTTCACCATATACCAGCAAAAAGGCTGTGAAGGATCTGGTTTCTTGTATATGTGAGTGGCTATTTGACCCTGACAGAGGCAACAGGGAGGACCGGCCCACAGAGGAGGAGGAGGGTGTGCCTCTGCTCTGCTCAGCAGCGGGTCGGGTATAAATAGGTTCAGTCCCAGGTTCAGTCGTCTTTGCACCGGCAGCAGCTCCGTCTGGAAGGTCAGGCACACGATGGCAGCTCCAAGGAAAGTCTGTGTGGTGGGCTCTGGTAACTGGTGAGTCCACACCTTCTCATGCGTTCATGCACATGAAGCTGCTTCACATTTACAGTCTGAGTTTAGCCTACAGGAGACATTTCTGTGGCTTGGATTTGCCTCATTCCATTTGTTTCCCCAGTGAATGCAGTGTGAACGTTGGCAAACTTGATAGTGAGATATTTTTCATAAAAAGGGATAAAGCAGTCTTTCGTAACGTAAGATAAATAATTCATGAAGTTCATAAACTCGCCTGCTGTTTTGCAAGACTGCATCAGAGTTTTCACTTTGCAGAACAGAGGTCCTCAGAGACAAGCTGTGACTGAGGAGCCTTGACCTTTTGACGCCTCAACAAAAGCTCTATGATGAAAAAACAGCCAGTGCCTTTATTATTCTACAACCGCACTGTTGCTGAATCATCATTCATGTATAGTGTTGATGACCATCCACAGCCGGGATGACATTTTAATGCTGGTCTGACAACTGACAGAGGATCTGCAAATAAAGGCCAACATACTGACACTAACAGTATCAGTCACATAGGAGGTGCATGGAAATAAACTAGCTGTTTAACTAGATCATATTCACTGGGATTTTGTTGTTCCATGTTACATGGTTAGTGGTTGATATAGGGCTTTAGATAACTTAAATATTTGCTATTTTTTGTGTAGTTACCCAGCTGTTATGAGTTCACTTCACAGGTTTTGGCTCATAAAAGTAAAGGAATAATATATTTTAATGCATTCTTTATATTCTCTCATGACATCATATCCCTTCTATTATCCTGAAGCTCAGGGTCATTTCCATGAATCATGGTGACTAAATCTGCCTGGGGTCTAATGCCTAATGTCATGAAATAAAAAATGCACTAATTTTAAGCAGCACTATTCACTGATATATGTACAGTACAATGGCCAGAGGTGGAGACAAACCTCTAGGTTAATTTGAAAATTAATATGGAACTGAAACTAAAACTGACAGTAGTGACTACCTGTTGAGTTTATGTGTAATAAAATAAATATAAATAATAATGAGGGAGACATTATATACATGACAGAGATTATGTTTGATCAAAATCCAAATAATGCTTGGCTGAATTATAAACAAAACAATGCTACTATTATCTACTTATTAATGTACTATTATCTGTCATTTCAATATTTTGTGCTCAACCACTGACCCCTAGTTTCTGCGTTGTATTGTCTGTTGATAAAACAAATAAAAATAAAGTATTAAAAGAATCTGAATAATAACATAACCAGTGGTTATGTTCACTGCTAATTCATTTGAGGATTAGTATCTTACTTATCCTGTTAATATCTTGCTGAAACTGATTAACGGTAATAAAATACTGATCAGTGTTTCCCAAACCTGTGATGTTGTCCTTAAATGTCTTAAATGCCATAAGATATTCAGATTAATGTCACAGAGGAGGGTGGAAATCGAAAAAATATTCACATTTAAGCAGCTGGAATCAGAGAATTTTCATGTGCTTTTATTTTGAATAGTTATTTAAATTATTCATCAAATAGTTTTCGACAACTAATAGATTAATTGATGAATCACTACAGCTATAAATGCTCTGGGTTACTACCTGTGTTTCTGTATATTCCCAATCTTACATGATTTTATGTTGTTTTCTTCACTAATGAAACTACATTTATTTCTTGGTGTAATTTTGTTCTAGTTCCACTTGTGTGAATGAGTCATTGCTGTGTTTTCTTTACTCTGTCCTTTGTGGACCTTAAAGTGGAATGTCTCATCTTCAACTTGTACATTCATAACCTGTGTTTAAACCTTTAGACCTCATTGTACAAAAATAGCCTGGTCAGTTTGTTTTTGTTTTCACCTTTTATTTTTGTCCGAAAACTATGCTAGTAATGTGACCTTAAATTCTTTACTATAATCTACAAGTATATGAAGGGCAGGGTGTTTCACAGGTTCAACGGCTGATGTACATTATTGTATTTGTAGTAATCAAGAAATGTGTAACTGATTTATTTTTACATTCATATTTCCTAAACTTATTTCCGAAACAACCTCAGCACTAGTTAAACGCTACATTAAACTTAATCTGGTGTCACTCCTACAGTCCCATTAGATATTAACTGTGTGATCATCACTTCCCAGTATCACAGCTTTACCACATCATTCACACTAATATACTGAATCCTGCTCATTCCCACATTAATTTCGGCTGTTTGTTATCCTGTCACCGAAGTGATAATCTTCATGTCTCACTCTCCACAGGGGCTCTGCCATTGCCAAAATTGTGGGTGCCAACGCTGCCAAATATGACAAGTTTGACACCACAGTAAACATGTGGGTGTTTGAGGAGATGGTGAATGGCCGTAAACTCACAGAAATCATCAACACAGACCACGAAAATGTCAAATATCTTCCTGGTCACAAGCTGCCCCCCAATGTGGTAAGAACAAAACGGCCTTTTGGTCTGGGGAGAATAACATTACAATACATCCATTTTAAAAACACTCATCTAGTGACTGAACAAGAGGGTACTTTAACTTATAGACACCCAGTGTTACTTCAGTAGCAATGCCAAAAATGAATTTTTTTCTCTCTATGTAGCCTTTCTTAAGTCATTTATCACCATTTATTATAATATTGTCCTTTGTATTGTGTGTGTGTGTGTTTTAAGTGAAAATCAGGTATTTTCTATACTTAATTTACTGATCATGTACATATTTAAAGCACTTTGAGTTGCACTTTGCATGACAAGCGCTATATAAATAAAGTTTGATTGATTGATATTTATTAAAGCTCAGGTTAAAGTTGAGGGTTATTATATCAGAAATAGAAAAAGGAAAGAAAAAGAAACTTTTGCAGTAAAATCTATCAATAACTGAACATAAACCCAGTGTGTTCATCCACTGTCACTAATCCAACTCCATGGGTTTTATTAGTGGATCAGTGTTGTAGAAGATGACTGTGTTTCTATGTCCAAATGGGTCATATCTGATGACCATGAAAACATGATAAAATACAGAAGTTACTAAACATTTTAGATGGGTAGATTATTTTAGTCACCAGTGGCTTGGGTCTTTATGGTCTAAATGTCACCATGGTGTGTGTGTGTGTGTGTCCTCCATCAGCTCGCCATTCCAGACCTGACAGAAGCTGTGAAGGGAGCTGACATCCTGATCTTCGTCGTCCCTCACCAGTTCATTGTCAGAGTGTGCGATACCATCAAAGATCACATCAAGAAGGACGTCATAGGAATGTCCCTCATCAAGGTACCATTGTGCATTCATGCAACGCAGTAACAAAGGTGTCCCTGTGAGATCCTCGTCTGTTAGTACACAGGTATCAGGAGTGTTCTACTTATGCATGGGAACTGTGTGAACTTGTCTACTTTAGGGTGTCGATGCAAGTCCAGAGGGTCTAAAGCTGATCTCAGAGGTCATCCGCGAAAAACTGGGCATCACAATGACAGTACTCATGGGAGCAAACATCGCCAACGAGGTCGCCGATGAGAAGTTCTGTGAAACAACCATCGGTATGCAAGAGAAACTGACATTTAACAAGTTTAATTCTTAAATTGAATATGCATCATTTGGGGGGTGGGGTGGGGGTGGGGGGTCTTTACACTTTAAAGATGACATTTGTTGAGAAAGTGAATCACAGAATGGATTCTGCACACAGGCATCTTTTAAAGATTAATTTTATGCTTTTTGAATTTTTACATAGTAATTAGGCGTCACAGTTTATCTGCAGAAAACGACGTAACAAATAGATATGTGATATTTAATCAAAGCATAAAAGAGTTTGTGCTCTGCAGACACTGGCTCATTATTTTTGGTGCATGTTTGGAAACAGGATGCACAGACAAAGCGCATGGGCCCATGTTGAAGGACCTGATGCAGACCACCAACTTCCGTGTGACTGTGGTGGAAGAGTCCGACGTTGTGGAAATCTGTGGAGCGCTCAAGGTTGGCTTTTCACCTCAATGCTAAAATGTACTCCTTTACTTTAAAAAGGTGTCATTCACATCCATATAAGCTTGTTTTTATTCTCCTGTAGAGGTTATGCAGGTGATGTTACAGAAAGCTGAAACACACATTGAGTGGCAGAAAAACTAATGTAAAGAGAAACAGCCTAAAAGCACATCTAAAATGGTCAAGAGCCTTTTTGCACTTCACAATATTCCGTCTATTATATAACTGACATTACCTTCACTTATTTACAAATGCTGTTTTATAGAACACTAAGGTAATAACTTCATCATACAGGTATTACATCACTATTGTTAACTCATAATACACAGTAGTAAGTAATATTACATTCAATGTTGTATTATTCCAAATTTTCTGGTTTTGAAATAATGAATAATTGAAATAATTTATATTCCTAGTTCCATGTAAATGTCCATAGACCACAGGATCTTTTGTAACCTGTAAGGATCACTGTCGGCTCCAACCGCCTATAATTTAAAGAGATAATCACTAAGTTTATCCTTAGTTACATAGTTTCCTCGGCTAAATGTTGTCATGTTGTAGCATGTTTTGCCTCACAGTCCAGGAGAGGGGTGTGTGTTCTAGTGAGAATGTGACATCAGGGCAAATACTCTTTCCCATGATGCATTAAAACATGTCAGGGTAAAAAGGTCAGCTGTCTGTGCATGTTTTTACAGGCCTTTTCTGCAAAAGTTAACATGGTAAATATAAAAAAGATGCTAAACAGATACATTTGAATGAAGTTTTCAGATAGTAAATCAAAATGTAAAAATGCTTTTTTAATAATTCATCCAAGCGTTTGCATCAGAAATACTCAATACAACTTCCTGTTTGTTCACAACGAGTGTAGATCATTTGTTGAAAATCGATACAATCGGTCATGGTAGAAAATAAGAAAAGTGTCATAAAGTTACATTCTCTCCTCTGTTCTATTATCACAGAATATTGTAGCGGTGGGCGCAGGTTTCTGTGATGGCCTGGGATTTGGTGACAATACCAAGGCAGCAGTGATTCGTCTCGGCCTGATGGAGATGATTGCTTTCGCCAAGGTTTTCTGCACCAACTGCCCCGTGTCTCCGGCCACTTTCCTGGAGAGCTGCGGCATTGCTGACCTCATCACAACCTGCTATGGTGGACGCAACCGTAAAATCGGGGAAGCATTTGCCAAAACAGGAAAAGTATGTGGAACAGCTGCTCTTTCCCCTCTGTTTCCTTTTGATACCATCAGTCAGTTTATCTTTTATGAAAGTATAATCTAAACTTATCTTTCTGTTTAGACAATTGAACAGTTAGAGAATGAGCTGCTGAACGGTCAGAAGCTCCAAGGTCCTGCAACAGCAAGTGAGGTCCATCAAGTCTTGAAACAGAAAAACATGGTGGAAAAGTAAGTGTATTTCATCTTTTATTTTCATTATATTGATGATAATTATATTTGTATATAATCATACCGGCCCCACAGAGTGGTTGATATGAATGTCATCCTGACATTTTAAGATATTCATTTATTCTGATTATTCACAACTGTCTGTTCCTCTCTCCAGGTTTCCTCTTTTCACTGCTGTTTACCAGATCTGCTTTAACGGCCATCCAGTCACAGAATTTATCAGCTGTTTGCAAAACCATCCAGAGCACATGTAAAGGACTGACACACAGACTGATGAACAAAATGACTGTTCACTGATTTAACTGTATACACACTAGATGAAAACAGACTGAATGGAAGAAATGAAGAAAAAAATATATTGAGTGACGTTTCTCTCCATATTCTGGTGCTGCTGTTGTTGTATTATGTGTACTACTGTTAAACCATACATGTGAAGGTATTTATTTCTCTAAAACATTTTACTAATTTAAAGTACCTTTTCTTACACAAACCAAAAACTGTCAAGAATATGAATGTACAATGTACTGATAAAAGTGCCTTAATCTGCTTTTGGCAGATATATAGATACTTATATTACTAAACAACATTTATTTTGGAATAAAGGATTGAACTAAATGCTTTTGGGTCTATTTTTTTGCTTAATGTGTTATGTTTTCTCTCAAAGTGCTTGCTGGGCCTCTGCACAGCAGACACTTTGCTGCCCTCTCTGTAACCTGAGCTGAGCTTAATCAGACTGCCACTCTAAACTCTTCACCTTTACCATTTTCTACAGCGTTGACTTTAACCTTTCTTTAAGACCCCGTCCTCATTTAGTCACAGAGGATGAACATGGAAATCAGTGTGGACTATGACTAATACATTAATTTCTCCATATTCAAATAATATTCTAAAATGGTTTGACTAACAGAGCTTGTAATTGGTTAATTTATTCAAAAAATATCTGTCTTTGTGGGTTCTGACAGTGTGTGTTCATTAACAACCATCTGTCTTTCACCATATGCCAGTGCATCTCATTAATTCCCAGCCCCCTGTGAAGAACCATAATTTAGGTTGTCATCTAAATGCTGTATATACACCCTTCCCTATCAGAATAATAATCTCCAAAACCTGTTTGAGCAAGGAAGTGCTTCCTAAGTTGAGTAGTGACCTGGAGTTACATCATTTGCCACTTGTTTAAAATTGGATTCCATGGCTGAAATCGCTTGCATAGTTATTGAGTCAACTGTCCTGTGAGATCTCTAATAATACCACCCTCCCAAGGAGCAAATGTCTGTCTATAATTAGATACTGGAGTGCACTGCAGCTGCCTCATCCATGCAAATGGAGGATGCCCTATTGAAAATACTGTACACAAGCATTGTGATGTATCGTAGTTTGTTAGGTTTTACACAAAATATATTGAAATATAGCCTACATTATAGGGCACAGTGTATGTACGATATTTTAAAATAAACACACAAATACTTTGCAGCCTCTATTTTTACAGGTCAAGTTGTTGCATAATATTTAACGATTTTTAGTTGTAATAGATGTAATGGCCACTTGGCTGTGCCATTACATCAATCACATCAGCTTTGTCAGCTCTGTCTACCTTTGACACCCGAAACCTAAAGCCCATCTGAAATTAGAGAGTTTATTCATTAAAGGTTTACTCAGTTGAATAAATTAACTCTGCCGTTGGAGTATGTGGCCCAGCTCCCCCAACAAAAAAACTGTAAGCTATGGAGATGGAGGTCATGCATGCATTGCACCCATCCCTTCAGCGGAGAGGCGGGACTCCCCTCACTTCCTTAATTCCTGTTCCCACTCATCCGAGGGCGGCAGCCAACAAGTGTCAAAGCGACTGTGACAGGCCACGTGCACCGGAAAAGAGAACTTCAATTTCAAAATAAAAACTCAAATCGGTGGTCCCCACTCCTTTGGCTGAGCGCCAAAGAGTTATTTGCAAGTTATTATTTATAAATAAGGAATTGATTTTATTTAGCTACCATTTTAATGTAGATGTATATAAAAGTTTCTGTAATTGTAACAGCCAATTTAATTCTGCGCAGTTGTCACATCAGCATAACAGGTAAAATGCATTAAAACACGAGAATCCCCGTCGAATGCACCGTTCACTTACACCTAAAAATATTCTAAAACAAGGAAAACAGTACGCGCGGTGCGTGTAATCTTATTTTAATGATATTCTGAACGTCCAAGCATTTCTTTTGCGGAGGAAAAGTAAAGCAGCATATAATACCTTCTTTCATTTTATAGCGTCAAACCAGAACCAAGTCTCATTTACTAGAGTCATAGAAAAACGTACAATTTATTAAAACGTATTCTATTTCCGAAATATGAAAAAAGATAATACTTCAAGACTCTTTATCGAGTCTTATTTTGTAGGGTTCAACCGGAAGTGCCTATCCAGGTTTTTGTCGCTTGACGCTATTGCGGTAAAGTTGAGTGTGGCAAGTAAGTCATCACACAGTGGCCGAGGGTCAGTGGAGGCGTTCAACAAGTTGTACACATCTTTTTTGTCTGGGTAATAAACGTATTAGTTGTGTCCGTCCGGGGACAGGAACTCTGTGAAACATGGCTGCTCTTTCAGCCTGGTTTTGGAACGAGAGATTTTGGCTGCCACACAACGTAACCTGGGCGGATCTGGCGGACCCTGCTCCCGGGGTGGAGTATCCAAAAGCTGGACACTTGTTTACTGCTTTACCGGTGGCTTTGGGAATTTTCGCCGTCCGGATAATCTTTGAGAGGTTCGTACTTCAAGTGTTTTTTGATGTTTTCCTATAACGGGACAGAGTAAGGTCCTTAAAGTAAGTGTAACGGACATTTTTTCCCCACAGTAGTTCAGTGATGGGTTGCTAGCTGTAGGAGGACCAGCAAAACTTCACACACTTTCCTCTGATCGGAAACCCCCATTTCTTCAATAGCACACTGACAACCTTTTACAAACCTTTATTTAGCTCTTCTCCACACTACCCGTAGAGACATATTATGCTATACTTGCCAACTAATTAGCTAAACGTTGTCTCTTTTTGGGGCTAACATGAAGTAAATTCAACCCATTTCACATAAGGTTACTCCTTGACCCTTATACAGAGTTCATGACTGAGGAATTTGGGCCTATTTCTTTCTAATTCTATACACATTAAATGTCTATTATGTTTGTCTTGTAATGTCCTGGAGTGATGTTGCCCTGCTTATGTGAAATGTCACATCTCCTTCTGGGTATCTCCATCCAGTCCCCTGCAAAGGTTAACTTGTGTTTTTATTCAGGCTGCAGAAGTGGAGAGGGTAATAATGGGGTGACATAGCATTCAACACACACTTTTACTCTCCCAGACTTGGCACACACATGGATGCCTGCCAGCTGCAGGCTTTGCCACACAAATGTGTGTAGATGTCCGGGAGGCATTCTACTTTTACAAACAGGATGAATGAGTTTTGATCATTCCTCTGACTTATATTGTTTCAGAGGTGAGGCATTCTGAAGTTATCGCCTTCCTGACCTGATCCCTTTCCTCAAACAATAATAAAACATATCATAACTTATTGCTATAATGCTGATAAGAAAAGTAGTATTTCTTGTTAGCCAGTTTCACTGATAGGCCCTTGTACTTTAGGGATAGGAATTGATAAAATTTTATAGATACAACGTCATTGTTGAATCTGTTTCTTGTTCCATTTCTTTACCTATTCATCAAATTCTTGTGTGAGGGGGGAAGAAATTAACCTACATGGATTTTAAGGATTCAGCAGTGGCATTTGTGCGCAAGTTTGCCAAAAAACAATTGCTTTCCAGGAATATAAGCCCATCTTGCATAGCAAGACGTACCCTACTTCCCTGGGGAGGGTAAATGTCATGTTGGATTTGATCGTCCAGAAGTGTTCTCCCCGTAAAACAGTTTTGGCCCAAAGATGAAAGAGTTAAGGAGTTGGGTTTTTTTTGTTCTTCTGTGTCATCTCAGGGAGTTGCACATGCAGGTTAAACATGACTATTAGGCGTAACTCTATAATTTATTACAGTTTCTTAAGCATTAATGTGAAAAACGACTTTCATCGGGGCAAGTAAAACATTGACACAGGCAGTGTTCTTCACCCACTAGCCAAATATAATTGGAAAATTACTGTTGAACTCATATATTTTAGCATGTTGCTGTGGTTTCAACATCACAGCTTGGTTTCCTATTCTTTCATTGTGAAATGATGCCATACACTGTACTATTCTCTTCCGCCATGTCTCTTGAATCTGAGTTGCACATTTACCTCAACAGACTAGCACTGAGTAATGAATTGAAATATTATAGAATCTGCAAAATGGCTTTAAGTGTGACATCCAAATGGCAAAAGCTAATTTATTTTTCATAACAGGTAAATTGAGTCAAAACCTAACAAAGCACTGTGATGCCTGGTCCCCACAAATAGGTTCTCTCAATGCAAGGGAACATGTTTTTTGGTGCCTCTCAGCACCATTTTATTTGTATCATCTTCAAAGTTACCATTAAAAGCAACACGCTTATAAAATCATTACATTACATTACATTTAGCAGACTCTTTTATCCAAAGCGACTCACAACAGAGGACCTAAACATAGCGTAGAGTCAGTTTAATGGTATTGTTATGAGCAAAGTCATGCTACTGCTGATGGAATTTAAAACCTTGAAGGCATACAATTTCAGTGGAATCTGCTCTCAACTGGAATCTGTCCTCAGTTTGCACCCCTTATTGGGTAAGTCTGCAGTGTCACGTATGGTGGGTGTGGTGTGATGTGCCAATAAGCACTGGTTCCACACATTTGCCTCCTGAGACAGATCTTTGTCACTGAGTTTCAGTGTCTTATCTAGCGTCAGTCTCAGAAGAGGAAGAGAACAAGTTTTACAAATCCTTAACTGAGGTCAAAACACATCAACATTAAGATCAGTGGGACCTTAGTACTGGTGGGCATATCGATTTGGCGGTATTGATATATTGATTCTCACACACTACTCATTTGAGGATCGATTACGCTAATAAATTCAGGCATAATAAATGCGAAATAAAAGCACCTGTGTCATACCAACCTGTTTTATACCAACATCCACACCAACATTAATTTAACTAGTCCATCCATGTCATGTGACCAGAAGTGTGGTGATTCCAGTTAGCTGTTTTTAGCCTGTTAGCAACAGTTCAGTCTGCGGCTGCACATGGCTGAGAGAGTGAGAGTGTGATATGAGTGTACTTGGAACATGTGGGTAAAATTATGGCAAAGTGTAGTAGTCTGTGTAGTAAAAATGTACAACACTGCAGCAACACAAGCAACCTTTTTAAACACCTGAATATTAGCCTAGTTCCTTCAGAGTTGCAGGTAATTTTATGCTTTTGTCACTTCGTGTTGTTACAAAAATGCAAAATGTGGGGGTCTTGTTGGGGGAAAAAAAGGTCTTTGGAGTTGTGAATATTTCATTGAATTCAAAGAATATATTCACATTTTTTTTATTCATGTGTTTTATTCCTTTTTCTACTTAATTCATATATGTTAATTTATTATATGTGTGTTTATTTTGTCATTTTTATTTAATTCATATTTATATTTAATATTTGTGTTTTATTTTTATATTGTGATTAATATATTTTAATTATTTATTATTTAAGTGTTTTTCTGAATTTGTTTTATTGCTTAAAAAATGGCCACCAAAGAAGATTATGCATGTTAAACTATTGAATGTATTGTAGTATTGATATTGGGTATCTGATATTGATGCTAAAAAAAAAAAAACACTGTATCAAATCATAAAATTGTGCTATTGCCAAGCACTAGACATTAGGTCTCACGTGCTGACACAGATGCAAAACCACTTCCACTAGTGAAACACTAAAAATGGCAGCTTCACAGGTGTTAACACCGTACACAGGCTTGACTGTAATCTTTGTTCATATTCTAAGTCTCATAAACTTACATGGGTTCTTCTTCATATAAGTTTGATCATAACCGATAGTGAATCCAATCCAGAGGACATGACAGCAGCCAAAACATCACCTCTAATATCAAATTATCATTAACCTGAATTAAAGAAACAACCAAAAATAGAAGGAACGAGTAGAGTTAATTGTCTGTAAAATAACCGGTACTGACACATTTTTGTGGTGGAGTATCAGTGTGTTGGGAAATATTTTGAGATATACTTGTTAGATCTTATTCTTTTGAAAGTGATCTGTAGTGATCTGATGACACACATAATCATGTATGACTGAGAGACAACACTTTATGAACTGATGCAACCGTGCTTTTACTGAAATATTACAGATTAGAGTATGTGACCTAAATATTCCTGCAACTCTTAACTGTTCATGTTGCAGCAGATGGAGCGTTGGCAGTTTGGTTTTAGATATAATAATTCTCTCTATTGTAAGTCGCTTGGGATAAAAGCGTCTGCTTAATGTAATGTAATGTAATGTAATAACTACAGAGCAGCTTCATACTCAGAATTAAGCACTGTTTGACTTGGATGTGGTCAATTGGTTGTAAATAAGAAAACAATCAGATAATGGAGATGTTCCACACTGTCACTGAGGCATTGGATAAGATACCCACTGCCTGGGTCACCCGATGCTGGAGGCTGGCCTAGTGAGAGTCTGGCCTGAGCCAGGGTGATGTTATCAGAGCGTCGGTAGTGGAAGCCTTCAGATCATTTATCTTCTAAGGAAAAGTATGAATACCACACTGGGGAAATGCACCACTTCAGATTCTGCATTCAAAACTGTGCATAACAATATAGGAAGTGGAAGTAGTCAATGTGCAGTAAAATGGGAGCTGCTACAGATGGTGAGCTTTTTAAAGCCACTTTTCGTACCATTAGTATTTTAAGCTACGGAAATGCAGATCTTCACATGGATATAGAATTACTATCCTGGGAGATCCTGTCAGTCAACATTTTACAAGCTCAGAAAAGAGGCTGTTTTTCAGCTGTCTGACGTTTGTCACATTTTCAATAAAACACAAATACTTGTGTAAAACACAAGTATGTCAAATGTGTACTTAAGTACAATAGCTAAGTAAAAGCACTACATTCCATTTCACTACTAGATAACATTTGCTGCATCACTGTCCAACACTTCAGCCAGCAGTCTGCTTCATTCATTCATTTATTTATTTATCAGGGAAAAAAACATCACAGCTTGATTTCCTACTCAAGAACAACCCAAGAACAGACCATACTGTTTGCCATGCATGCACATACACACGCACGCACACACACAGAGAATGTTCACAGTCTGATATTAACTTTTTCTGTGAGTGTTTTTTTTTGACACATTCTGCTACAAAGTGGTCATGTTTCATTTCCTAATTGTTGTTGTATTCATTCATGGCTTCATTGGAAATTCACCACTGACTGAATCGTGTTTTTATAATGGCCAATGTAACATGTAGTGACTTGATAGCAATGTATAAATGTAATTTTAAGTTTTGCATCTGATAGTTCAACAACAACAACAACAACAATAATAATAATAATAATAATAATAATAGTTCAATAATTCAATAATAATGAAGATTAATGAGACAAAATGCAGAACGTAACTGACATGTAACAGCATTATTGGGTCATTGTTTCTGTTAACACAGATCTATTTTACCTTCTGTATGCATTTACTACTTTGAAAAAAAAAACTAAATTTAGATAGATAGATACTTTATTTATCCCACCTTGGGGAAATTTTCACAGTTTCAGCAGCAATATAACAGCAAAGTGCAGTATAAAGATGTATAAATAGTAGGCATTAAGAAAAAGAAACAGACAAAGCAAGACATATTTACATTATTTCCATTATATACATAATTAATTCTGTGCATTTGGGGTCAGTGAGCACTATTATACAATCTGATGGCTGAGGGGAGGAATGATCTGCAGAAGCGCTCCTTCTTGCACGGGGGGTGTAGCAATCTACTGAAGGAGCTGCTGAAGGCCTCTACAGTGTTGTGCATGGGGTGGGAGGGGTTGTCCATGATGGACATCAGATTGTTTATTGTTCGTCTGTCCGCCACCTCCTCGATGGAGTCCAGCGGGCAGCCTAGGACAGAGCCGGCTCTCTTTATCAGTTTATTCATTTATTAGCAGCATCATTGACTGATGTTTTCCTTCAGAATAGTGAAATTAACCCATGTGGAACACCACCATGGTTGAAAAGCAGTTCCATTGACAACACCGCCTGCTGTGGTATATACAGCCTGTTTTTCTGATGCATCTGTGTTCATCGTCGGTGTACTGGCATTTAATTGGCCTAATTAATCTGTTTGCCACACTACTTTTCAGAAGCTGCACAATTAATCAAGTCGCAATGAATTAAATGAAAACATGGGAATGCGATAACCTGTTCACAGCTTGCAATCTGTTTATTACCTCTGCCTGCAACAAATAAATGTCTAATCAGTCACTGTTCACTCAGTGAGGCGTGTGCAGTGTATGACCACATGACCATCTGGTGTGTAGACTGTGTGAAATGGATTCCAATGAGCCCACTAATGCTGAACTGGTGTCCAAAAAGAAAAACACAACCACAGAGTGAGATGTTTAGATTCAGTGACACTGACCTTGATACCAGAATGATTCAATTTATAATAGGGGGTGGGGTGTGGGGTGGTACAGTGTCAGAAAGAATAGCTGCTGGTCTGGTGAAGTCTTGTAGCTGATATTTACACAAACATGTTTTCCTAAAGCTGCACGATGCAAAAGTCTGGAGGTGATGATGCAAACCTATCCTCTGCAGCTCAGTCTTTTCTGTCCAAATCCTCACAAAATATTAGGACAGATGACTTGACACTTTTTCACTCCACTGTGGAAAAGTGAATCCAAAACATGTTGCTTCAGTGAAGGACTTAAGCTTGGCAGTGTTTTAACAGAAATTAGTAGTTAAAGCTGTCAGTCACACATTTAACCCCGTACAACAGTGATTAGTCATCTTTTCTATTGCCTTTAAAAGGTGCAGAATTCTTCTTTCTTCTCTGACGACTTCAACCATAATACAATATAAGGTAGCTATGGTTTTTCTTAAACCCCAAATAAAGTAGAAACTCTACCATGTACTAAAGATTTAACCTCACATTAATGTCTTATATCACAATTGAATTATAACTCCTGTGTTATGATAGGTATTGTGTTGCCAGTATAAAGCTTTAGAAATGATCACATTTTGTGCAGGGTTCCTCATCTACCTGCAGGCAAACATCTCTCTGCATAATATGAATGCTGTCCTCAGTTTAACCAGACTTAGTTTAAACCAGTTTCTTCTTGTTTGATCATAATCATCACTTTGCTGTTGGCAGTGCCTTTGCAGGCTGCTGTGTGTGTGTGTGTGTGTGTGTGTGTGTGTGTGTGTGTGTGTGTGTAAGCCTAGGCCTTTCTAAGCTGTGTCATGGGTTTGAGCAGTGTTCACTACAAACTGCGATGTGCATGAGATTTAAAGCAGCCAGAGCTGAATTATGATCTGTTGTTGCTGTCTTTGAATGTTTTCTACTTAAACGAGTAGGGATACTGCCTGTTAAAGGAAGGAAGTTGGGCTGGTCACCATGAAGAAAATGTTGATGGGTTATACTAAACATCCTCCCTTATGTGCAGAGTGTCTGTTTATTCCCCACATAATTTGCCATTGTCTGTGGTCACATTTCTTCTGCTTTGGCGTCAGTTCCTTTTTTGTTTTGTGTTGAAACATGCCGTAGCTTAACAAAATTAAATGAGCACTACAATTATTTCCAGTACTGTACTATGAATAGAACCGTGCCTGTGCCTCGGTACTGAGAAGTTTTCCCCCTTTGTGGTTGTAACTGGCCTTCACATCCATCTGAGCCACTACAGTGTAGTGTAGGGTGTCTCGTAGTAACAGACTGTGTGTACGTTGTATCAGTGGGGGTCTGAGAAGAAACAGACACGGTTTGACATTTGACTTTAGTTTAGATTCGTTTGCATGTCACTTTTCTCCCTTGTTTCTGCTGCTGTCTCTCGGTTAACACTACACACTCAGGCTTTCATGGGCTATTTTGGGTCATTTCATCCTGTCGTTGTCATTAATGTGAAAGGACCATGCTTACAAGATAACCCAGACCGTTGCTTTTATCAGCGATGAATTATCTTTCAACTAATGTGGATGTAATGCAGGTACTTGGATGTTTCTTCTCTACCTTCAGTACAGCTGTGGTGATTTGGCTAGAAATTGTTGTTGTTTGCAACTTAGTTTAAAGCTTAGATTATCATGTTAGAATCTTATTATATATAATTACTTTGTAAAAAAGTAGTTGTAAAACATCTGGATTACATTTAGTTTATGGAGTTAAATTGCAATGCTTGCATATGTTTGTGGTCGTGGTAATTTTGTTGCTTTAGAAACACTGGAGTCGGCTTCAATTTTATTTATTTATTTTTTAAATCTAGAACCTTTTATGCAATAATTCCCAGAAGTGCTTCACAGGAAGATTAAAACACCACAGGCAAGAAGATAAGAATTAATCTAGTTCAACAAGTCAGTGAAATAAAAGGAAAGGATTTCAAAACTTGCCAGCCAATGATTGAAGCTAAATTAAACTAAAGCAACAAGAGCAGAAGCACTTTAATTAAAAGCAAAGTTAAAAAGTTGTGTAACTTAAGTTTTTTTTTTAATTGTACTGGTGGAATTAATTCATTCTGAGCCAGGCTTCACATTCAGCAGTGGTGTTATGGAAGTTTTAAGTGATCAAATTGTTAAACGTTGAATTCTGAAAGTTGCGTTTGCTTGTAAAAGTGCTTTATGCTCAAAGTGCACTTAAACTGTTAAAATGAAGTGTAGTGTTAATTGCCTTGGGTAATGTTTAACGCCATAGTTCTACATAAAACTCATCTATCCAGTCTATCTTCTCTGCAGAATATATTGTAATGTGTTCACTTGCACCTGAGAGCCACAAAGTCATCAAAGCCTAACGCAGTTTTGGGCAGATGTACTCTTTCAGTCATGACGTACAATATTGTAAGTGAAGAAAAACTAAGTATAAGATGAGTAGATCCAGATTTAAATGGAAACAGCTCTGTTGCACATTTATTCATGTTTGTTTACCAAATCCAAATGTATGTGATGATGTAGACTAAAATGTAACACAGTTTAGTCATAATAATAATAATAAACTTTATTTGTATAGCACCTTTCATACAAAAACTGTAGCCCAAAGTGCTTCACATTGAATAAAAATTCAAATACAATTTTAAGACAGGTTGAAATAAGAAATAAATAAGAAATACATTAAGATTTGATTGCACAGA
>JAPSES010000211.1:4415152-4429346 GCA_029822895.1 Maxillicosta whitleyi
AACAATAGGGCCTTTGCCGCCAGGTCAAAGGTCACTCTGACACACATCTTGTGTGTGTGAGAGTGACCTTCACCTGTCAGCTCGGTCCCTAATAAAGTGTTTTATCATTTATTTAAATGTTGTAATTTTCTGCCTCATTTGCGTCACTGAGCCAGATCACCTGTACTGGAGAACTCCATGTCGTACTGGTCAGTCACAGGAGTAGGTTCTGTGAGACACTGACTCCATCCAGATGCACCACTGAACATCACACAAAACATCATTCCTGCCTGTGGCCATCAGACAGTTTACCTCCACCTTATAACCTTAGAAATTTAATAATTTAATATTGTATAATAATATTGCTTTTCTTTTCTTGCTACTTTTTATTATACCTGAATGACACAACTATAACATACGTTTTCCCCCTAGAATTAAAGTATTCTGATTTTAATTTACTAAGAAAACAGTCGCTGAAGAGTCAAAGGAGTGAGTTTTGTGATGCTGTTGAAAAGTTTAGCGGGAGCTGAACAGGACTAGGCAAAACTGTCAAACACGGTGACGAATAACACAGTTATGTGTGGAACCAACTGCTGCTGGTGAGATTTTATGTAATTGCATCTAGATTTCCAACTCTTAACTAGTTTCAGTTATTAGCTACTTATTTAAACTTTTAATCTTTTATTAATTTATGAATCCTCCTGGTCCTGAACCTCAGAGCACAAAAAGGCCACACGAAAGCGCACCGTTGTAATTTTCATCATTTTAATTACAGAATACTAAAAATAACATTACATAAAATGTCTTTTTAAAAGAAACCATTGAATATTACAAAGGTTGTAAATTTTGTAAAGTTAGGATATAAAATCTTTGAACAGTGGTGCATAATTGAAAAGAAAAATAATTTTCATAAAATGTATATATTAACTGTTCTACTACATAAAAAATGAGATGGACACAAAATTGCAGACAGACGAGATGAGTAGACACCGCCATTACCGCAGTGAGCTCTCCTTTCGAAGTAAGAAAGACTTGAGATGCACAGCACACACCACAATCAGCTTAAGTTCTGTCTCAAGTTATGTCTATGTTCCAAAAAAAAAGGGTTACCATTTACAACAGAGGAAAACAAACAAGCTCAAAAGATTACAAAAAGTGACTTGGTGACTGCTCCCAATATTCACACACATCTCGATGAGTAAGAACCCTACTAAACTGGCCTTGGTTCCATAAAAACGCATACCATTTCCACAGGTTTAAGCTGTACAAAGAGTTGCAACATTTTGAGAAAACTCATACGCAAATCATCCCACCGAGACAGGGACACAACCATCAGCGGTCTTTCAGTCTCCAGCTCTGGGCTGTTTCCTATGTCCTACTGTACAACTGGTCAGTCAGATCCACTGAAAGCTACCATGGTCACATAATTCAACATCAGGAGGTCAACTTAAGGAACTGGAATAGACTATACACAAGGGGGGAGGGGGAGGGGGGCATGCATATTCCAACAGTGTGCTTGCTTTCTTCCTCTTCTCTGAGTTTTACATCACCCTGTGTCACTCCGTCATGAGGCCTTGTTAAGATGTTTTAAGTCAACGCCACTAAATCAAATGTTAAAAAAAACAAAACAAATGGAGGACGTTCAGAGTCCGTCCCTCTTCCATGCACGACACACTGGCCAGTCATGTCCAAGCAGAGGTATTTCAGGAGTCTCCTTCCATCTGGGAGACATGTTGGGTCACATTTTTGGTAAAAAACAGACACAAGGAGAAGGAAGGGGAGCAATCATCAGTTCATTGATGTCATCTTTCAGAGGTGTTTAGATATGGTTTAAAATCACGCCGGTTCGTCTGTGCAGCAGTAGTGGTTTCAGAAGCCCGGGAAGGCCGGGTGGAGGAAACGCAGAGAAAAAGGATGAACAGGAGAAAGGAGGGGGAGGGGGGCAGACAATAACCCAGAGGACATCTCCGAAGACATAGACGTCGAGGAGGGAAATGAGGCGAGAGACACCAGCAGAGCTACGTGGTTTTGGCTGGTCTGTTGCTCAGACAGCTGGTTTTTGTCACCGTGGTCCAGGAGCTGCTGCTTATCATGTGGTAAGCTAATGCTGTTTAGGTTCAGATGAGTCCCCCTGAGTTAGTGCACACATGTCAGAGTCTTGCGGGCCTCGCCCACTTGTTTGTTAAGAAATCCACAAAAAAGAAACATTAAGAAAAAAAAAAAAAAAAAACTTCAGCAATTTTATATCAAGCTTACAATTAGCTTTGGAGAAAGTTCATTGTAGTTTTAAAAGTCTGATTTGGGGAAATTTTGAGTTTGTTAGTGTGGAGGAGAAAAAGTTCAAGCGAAAAAAAATAATCGGCAGCTCCACACTGGTGAAGCTCCCCTCTGAGTCCTGCTCATTTTCAGAAAACTACCTGTCTACCTTTTGTGTTGTGAATGTAATGTGCGTTATGTAGTGCCCTGTCGTCGGAGCATGTTTGGATACGTTAACTAGAACGTCTGACATGATGAGTGAGAGGCTGCTGCTGCAGGTCTGCCCAGCAGGGGGGGGGCAGGAGGCTGGGAGATGTGTTCAGGTGCTGGTGTTGCGCTAACGCTGACTGAGCGTCAGTCAGACAGAGGAGTTAGACAGGCAGGTGGGCAGCAGCCGGGGTCTGGGGGATGAGGCTAGATCAAGGGAGCCGTGTCCATCAGGCCTTTGTTGGGGTCCAAGCTCGCAAAGAAGCGCACATCCCGGTCTTTGTCGGACTGCAAAGCCATTACAGTCTCCTCCAACTCATCAGAGTAGGCACAGCTAGGCTCCTTGAAGTATGCTGTGAAAAATAAAAGGAGCAACTTAGGGAAAGACCACCACTGACAGGGTAATGACAGGATCTGTCGGGTTGTTTCAAGTAGTAACGCTGGTAGGACAGCAGGTGTGTTAGTCAGTTTGTAGTGCAGAGTCTGTCTGTACACAGTGTTTGGTTTGTTCATGGTGAAATGTACATGTTTGTACCATGTGTTCTACTGTCATTACCAAGTTATTATGACTGACCATTAGTTTGACTGTCTGATTGTACAGTGAATCTTATTTTACATAGATTCTAAATTCAATGTAAAGTGCTTTGAGTGTCTAGAAAATTACTATATACAGTAAATCCAATCCATTATTGTTATTCTCTATTGAAGGTACTGCTCCAAACACAGTATTAAAGATGCATTATGCCATTATAATAGATTTTCATGTTCATATTCATTCATCATTCATGACCTAATCTGTTGCGAGTGCCCCAGTTCGTCATTAAAAGGAAACGTTAGGTTTGCTCTGCGACATTTGTCACATGTGCCAGTGATGTTAAGGAACTACTAGATTTATGCATGTGAATTTCAAGTATCTTTACATTTTTAACCATGCTACTCATATTACTACACATAGTTCTTGGTCTTCAAACCATTTCCATAGCTTCCAATAACATCTGCCTAAATAATTCAAATACAGTGATACTTATTTTGTGCGGTCGATTGATCACTGGAGCTAATGACTACTGCTTGAGTGGGGTGATCTTTTGTGCAGTACAGGGTAAGAATATTCAGCCCTCGCTTTACCTTTCTCCATGACACTCTGTCGTAGTGCCTTGGCCACCAGAACACGGACATTGGCCACCGGGTCTGAGGAGAGGCTGAGCAGACTGGGCAGGAGGTGTTGGCTGAACTGTTCCATGGGCATGCAGTCCTCCTCCACGACAGCCTGACAACAAACAGAAAGAGAAATTACACATTAAAAACATGCCAACCGAGCAGGTTTGAAAGACATCCCGACCACATATTAGAAGAAGTGAGTCACGAGGCGTTGGAGAGAATGGAGAACGAACACGGCAACTGTAATCACCTGATCAGACAGAAAGGTTGACAAACAAGCTCAGGGATAAAGAGGCATTGAAAATGATAATAGAGAAAGCCAATGATGGTTAAAACTGAAACGGTAATAACGATCACAGCTTTTCAAAAATGTGTAAAATTAAATTAAATTCAATTATTAAACTATGAATTGGGTGAATAGTTGAAAAATTGGTCAAACAACCATCAAATTATGGACTGCACCTCTACTGGTAATAAAAAAAAAAACATGTACATTTTGAAAAGCATCTGGTGAATAGTATATGACCCCCCCCCTCCCCCCAGCCCATTAACTCAGCAATGGAACAGATTTTAACAGAAATCTGCTGTAAGTTAAACCGACCTGGCAGATGAAGGCGAAGGCCTGCCGTCCCACCCATTTGGGACAGTGACAGAACCTGACGGTGAGCTCATTGATGAAGTTCAGGCCCAGGTCATCAGCACCACATGTATACAGCTTCTGGAGGATCTCAACAACCTAACAACATAGAACACAACAGCAACACACTTACAACCAGAGACTCCCAGAACAGACCCAACAAAATTGCAAGAGAATGCGAAAATTTCTAACATGTTTCCTTTAATGAACATGAGCAAAAAAAACGCTTTTAGTACTAATACTAATATAGTTAAACACTCCCCAGATTCAACTATATGGCACCTTTTATACAAACATGAAGACCAATGAAAAAAAAAAAAAAAGATTAAAAATGAACTATTGTAAATGAGAGTGATTCAAATTTAACACTTAAATTAAAAACCAGCGACTACATACTCTATTTTAAATAAAAACAAATCCATGCAAAATCATAACCCTTAAATCCTTAACCTTAAAACATTCTGTTTGGCTTCATTATGTTAATCTCCAACATTTTTACAGACGAGGTAGTATGTACAAATATGAGTAAACCCCCGTCACACCGTCACCTTATTCCCCACAAGCTCACACTGACATCATCCATCCCAGTGACTCATTTCCCTTTTATTTGACATTTTCCAGTATTTCTGCTGACCCAAACCATCCGTCGCGAGCTGCCAGTGTTTCCCCTCACCGCAAATTCACTCTAAACATTAAAAGGGACCGCCGTGGACTCACCAGTTTGTACGAGATCCACCTGACTTCTGACACTTTGTCGGAGCACAGAGTGAGCGCTATCTGTCTGAGGTAGTCATACACGTCGTAGTGGCTGTACAACTCTATGATCAAAATCAGCTGCCTACAGGGAGACACAGAGAGCAGATATGTCAGACAATGACAGACAGTGGACAGGTAGAGGCCTGCTGATGTCTCTACTAATGTTAGGGAGTAGAAATGTCCAATATCAATGCATCAAAAAGGATATTATAAGAAAGTTTATCCAAAAATGTGCCTGATAAGAGTATGGAAAAGTAAACGTCTATTCTCTATAAATAGAAATATCTATGAAAAAAACCCCAGCATAACTTAAATTAACTGAATCTGTCAAAGAGGGCTGGGTGATAAAAGTATAATTATTGCAATATAACTTCAACTAATCATGATTAACAACATTTTAACTTTGTACAATTTTCTCTTGTTTTGGTGAAAAACAAAATCTTATCATATTTGATTCCTGTACATTTTTTACTGAACAAACATTATGTCATTATAATAATTTTGAATGTCCTTCCACTAAACTCCTGAAATGTTCTGGTACTTAGAAAGTGTTTGTCATGTTCTCATTATGAACAGAAAAAATAATAAGGATATATAGGATAAAACATAAACAATAGTTTAAAATCACAAATAACTTGTTGATTTTCAGCGGGACCAAAGTTCAGCCTTTGTTGTTTATTGTGGTTATTATTAAAAATGACAGAGCACGTCATCACAATAAAAAAATAACTTAATTAAAAAAAAATCCTTTCATTTAATAGATACTGAAAACATATGCTTATAGTGACAGAACTGATTATTATATCAGTCAGCCTTTAATAAAAACAGATGATTAAATAAAATATAATGAATAATAACTTCAGGTTCAAAGGAAGAAATAAACTGTAAGTGATGTTAATGAATAATGCTGTCCATCTAATCGACCCTAGGCTTAAGAGACCAGCACAGACTGCAGCCCAATTATACTGATCAGGAGACAGTCTGCATTTATCCAACGTGCTGACACATAATATTCAACTTCTCAACTGGGAAATGAAAAGGAGACCTACTCTGCAAGCTCATATCTGAATCTCCAGTTGCGACTGTTGTCCGTCACCATAAACTCCTGCAGCTGGTAAAGATATTCTCTCCTCTTGTCTGCATGTAGCAGCTGCAAAAAGAAGATATGGATTAGTTATCTAATGTTGCCTACACAAATTCCAATTTTCTTCTTTAAACAGAAACCTAAAGAAAACACACACACACACTTCTATCAGTTCTTCTCATAACTGCCTTCACTACAACAGTCAACGACTTATTAGGAACTCAGCATTTGTACTTGAAAACAGAGGGGGGGAGATGACATGTGGCCCAACACTAGATGAATGACAGACTTACTTTGAGGAAGTCATAGAGGTGCTTGAGAACGCCGATGCGGACCTCATCCAGGTCTTTGAGGAACCCGTTAAAAATGGGCACCAGGTCGGCCGCCGTCAGCTGGTCGCCGAGGATAACCGCCAGCTCATGGATGGAGAACGCCAGAGTACGACGCACCTTCCACTGCAAAGCAAAGGAGCAGTTATTACCAGAGGAGGAACCAGCTTGCAAAATCCTTCTAAGTCATTTAGAATACAAAGAAAGAACAGTTTTACTTAGAATGAGCGATGTCACAAAATGTAAATTAACTGGCTCGGTATCCACTTGTGAAGCCATGACATCACACTTGTGGGTTCAATCCTCTGTATTCCTTCTGAAGCAGTAGTTGTTTAAAAAAAAAAATATATATATATGTAAACAGGCCCCATTTAGGACAGCTGTCCACGAGGTGAAAAAAATTAAACATAAAAATTAAAAAGTGATACGATAACTGTATTGAGATTTTCATGGTTTTATTCAATAGTAAATTTACTGTGCCTGTCTACTAAATGTATCCCTGCTGACTATTGCAGGCAAAATATAATTATAGAAAATTGGCAAATCTCACTAAAAACCATATTCGAGTTAAATAAATGAATTTAGTCTCTTCTGAACCCTGACTGGTGCCTCTCTGGGGAAAGAAGTAATCGTAAACAAGCACACAGATGCCACCATTGTCGATTGTTTGGACCCAGAAATGACTTTTACAGCTCTGACGTCAGACTTAACAAGTATATTGTGGTGAAATGTACATCTGAGGCTAACTTGTAGTGCTCCAGTGACTGAATGCTGCTTTACTATTTCTAATGACAGCCCCTAAAGAACACAGCAGATGCTGGCTGTTTTGTACTTTAATAATAATAATAAATTCCATTTCTACATCTGTAGCCACAGCTGCCTTGGGGTAGACTGATGGCCCCTCCGACCACCACCAAACATATGCAACATTCATACACCAGTGTGAGGCAAGGAGGGTGAAGTGTCTTGCCCGAGGACACAACGGACTGACTAGGACAGGGCGAGATTCGAACCACTAACCAACTGGACGACCCACCCCACATCCTGAGCCATGATCACCCCCTTTAACTTGTATTTCAATTGTTTCAGTTATTTTCACCATTTATGGTTTTGTTTTACTGCAATGTTTTTTATTGTGATTCCTTAAACTATGCTTAAGGTTTCACTGCTTACTGATTTGCCAGTTTATTACTTTTTTTAAAATCACCACTGTTTATCCAAGTACTGCTCTGCTGTAATGTAAATGTTATCTCATATGTTCTAAGATAAAAATAAAGGTGGAAGAAGATTGGCTTCAGTCTGAAATGCTGCTCTTGGAAATGAAGCAACATTTGCCTGTGTCCATTTCCTTTTCTTGCTCACATCCTCAAGTAAAGCATTTGCATCACAAGTATCAGGTGACTCAACTCAAATCAAGGACAAACCTCTTTTGTTCAGTGGTGGCACAAACCTCTCTCCCACTACTGAATCATTCTGAAACATTTAAAGCCATCAGAAAAAGCTTTACGCCCGTTGGTTTAGGCTATAATTTCCAACAAAACAGAATTTCAAAATATCCAATTACGACTTAGTGCACCTCAGGTTACTGTACAAATCTTCTGAGGCAAGGGATTCTGCAACTATAAAAACCTAAACCACATCTAAGAGCTATGACCTGAAGTGGATTCATACTGAGATCTCCATTTTTTAGCTTTTCTCTCCTTTTGGAACGAATGCAAACTTAATCGCTCATACTGAGGCTTCTGCCTACCTGCACATCAGTAGCGAGGGTTTCATATGTATCCTTTAGGCAGTGCCAATTCTGCCGGCCCAGAGTGAGAGCCACCCCGGGCAGGCTAAAGGCACAGTGTTTAGCGATCTCTGTATCCACCGTCTGGGCCCGTGCTGGGTCCGTCATGGAGAGGTACTGATCCAGCAGCTGCTGCGGTATAACATTCTGCAGACACACAGTCAGAGGTAAAACACTGAGGCGATCAGAGACAAATACGGGTGCATGGTAAGATCCATGTCGGTTCAGATCAATACTGACTGTAGGAGGTGAAATCAATAGAAGGTGCAAGAGGAATAGTCACACTCACTGACCTGGATCTTAGGTTTATCCTCATACACCGGGCTATGAGCTGAGTCTTCTTTCCCCTCTTCTTCCACACTCTCGATTAGTTCCGACTCCTGAGGAAATGGGTTCAAATGGATAACTATAATAATAGTTAGGCAAATAGCACACACACAACCCATGAAACATATATACAAAGCCTTTACCTAAGGCTACATCCATACCAGTACTGTTTCATTAAAAAAAAAAAATAAAAAAAATCCATTATTCATCTATACGTTTTATTGATGTCTCAGAAATAATTTGTCCTTCCTAATGGCATGAAATGAATACTAAATGACCAGAGGAGATGATAATGCCAGTAGACACAGAAATTACACACATCAACTTGCGCCCTTTGTAGATGCCAGTATAATGGTGAAATACTGCTATAATAGAGACGACGAAAACAGAAACAGCCACAATTTTGTATCCTGGTCATGTTAATAGCCAGTAGTCAAGAATGAAGTCTGGTTTTATTGTGGAAAGGATGTCATGACAGAGGTAAGGCAAATGAAGGAAGAACATAGTGGCTGATGAGATTCAACCAAACAATGAATGCAGGCGTCTGCAACATCACCTTCAAAAGCCTGCACATTATTATAAAACCACTGACAAAAACAGGGTCCAAAGGCAATAAGACCAGACCTCCCAGGTGAAATAAACCAGATCACTGAAATTGTGGGTAAAGCATATAAGAACAAAAGAGAAAAAGTCATATCCAAACTATACAGAGATTGGTGTCTAACTGAAGAACTTTGACTCTGTATATTAGAGAGAGAGGGAGATTTAAGTGATGACACATGGAATCAAATATGTGAAACTAAAGTGACTACATCCAATTCCAGAAATTGGAAAATATTTTGTTGGAAAAACATGAGATTTTTTTTAACACCAGAGATTAAAAAGGCTTCATTATCATTACCTCAGGCCTGGTGGGGGTTGTGCAGTGAGCAGGATGTGGGTAATGCACATGTTTTTTTGGCAGTGTACAAAATTATCCCAATATTGGAATAACATCAATGAAGAATTTGGAAGAATTTTGGGACACAAACCACCAAGGACATGTTCTGTGCTGTATTTGGGTCATGTAACAGGAAAAGACATACCAAATAAAGATAAATATTTGATTAAAATCCTTTTGGTAGCCTCTAAAAAGCCTATAAGAAGATCGATGGAGTAAGTGGACAACATACTCTCTTCTGAGTAGGAGACCTGAGTAGCATGGATACTATTATGCATTTTAAAGAATCAATGTGGACAGCTGGAGTCCTGTCTATGTACCCGCCTGGTAGCTTTTCAGTCCTGTAGTATAAATAAACTGTGGAGAGATAAAGAAAATCCCTTACTGGAACTGGAGAGTCCGGTGGAAACTGTTCCTGATACTCTACAGGCTCGGTCTGCGTCTCTTCGTCTCCTTGCTCTTGAACTGGACATGTTTCTGAGGCTGAAGGAGACTCTAGGATTTGCTCCTCTTCTGTGGGACTGTCTTCGCTCTCGGACTGAACCTCCATAGATTTGCTCTCCACAGAGGGGCTGTCAGCGTCGCTCTCAGGTTGAACTGCTGGTAGGGTTTCTGTCGGGCTGTTGTCTGATGGACTGTCAAGCTGGGCTGCCTTGAGAGCTGCTGACAATACCTGCACTTGAGCTGCAGGAATTGAACCAAAGCACCAGTCAATACACATACCAGTGTTATACTCAAGGTTTGTGTAATTTCAATTTAAGGCAATTTTGAACCCAACTCATTTCACATCGTCTTGCTGTGTGTCCTAGACGCGCCTGAAGTTAGTACCAACTCACAATGGCTGATGACAGGCATTCACCATCTAAGCAATGAATTTTTCAGACTTCCCATGCCACTCTAATGACTTAATAAAACCATCAATTTGAGAATTTCAGGCTTCAAAGTCTTTTTTTTTTTTTTTTTTAAATCAAACTCTAAATGCGCTGTTCTCAAGAAAAACATTGAACTCACATATTAGGAGAAAGTAGAGTAAGGGTACATTCACACCCATCCTGTTTAACCAACTTACTTCTAACGCTCTGAAAGTCCAGTTTGTTTGGGGAGGTGTGAAAGTGCAATCTAACTGATGTGCATCAAAGGAGCTCACTAAATGCAGAAGGCAGATTACAACACAGGGCATTGTGGGTAAATACAACCTTAATGATTTGTTTTCTTGTAGCAGTCAACCAATATATGAGCAAGATTTCTTGTTCATTGTTTATTTTTTCTGCTCCATCAGTAATTCTTGATGCAGCGCCACCACAAGCGAGGAGGGGAACACATTCTTCAAAAGATTTGGTTCATTTGACGAAGTGCAGAGTGAAAGGAAACAATGTTCAATGTTGCAACCAGACTATTAGGTGGGAAAAAGGCTTGTACTGTACAAAATGATGACTAGGCTACTTCATTTGGAGACTGTTCTTAAATTCCAAATGCAGCCTTATTGTTTGACGATTTAAAAAAAAAAAAAATTTTGCCGTTAATGTGCAGATTCAACAAAAACTATAGTTTTTGATCACTTCAGGTTCATCATTATTCTGGGTTTTTATGCTCACCTTGTACATCAGGGTCATCCATATGTGGTTGCAAACAGTCCAAGACCTTCTGGATCTGGTCACTAGTGGATTTACCAGGGCTGGACTTGGCATCAAGACAATTATCATCAGGCTCTTCTTCCTTTTCTTCTGTGTCTTTCACTTCCTCCGTCATTTGACAATTTAGCATCTCCAGTTCCCCACTAATATCAGGTAAAGGAGACCTCCAGTAGTGGAAAGAATTAAAGTTCTCGTCTGTCTGCTCTGCTTCTGTTGTGTTCCTAGCATTGTTTGTGGTCATGGGGTTGATGTTGCTGTTTAGGATGGGGCGGCTGAAGCCATGCGTCTCTCCAGTAACAGATGTGTGACTGTCATCGAAGTTGTGCATTTCCTCATTGTCAGCTGTCAATGCATACTCTGGGGACGGTGTAGCACGGCCGTCTTGGTTTGGAGGTGTGTGAGTGATGGTTCTTTCAGTGTAGTGAGGGCTAATTTCAGAGCAGTTCAGGGAGTTTAGGGAGCAGTCACTGAAATGAGAAAAACAAATGATTTGAAATAAATCACATGGTTAAGGAGAAGCTGTGTGTTGTCATTAGGCTCGTATTAACGAAAACATGGTTAACATTGTACAGCCTTGAACAGAAACAAACAGCAAACCCTTGTTCAGCCTAGTCAAATGATGTATTTCAACTTTTATTAGTCAATTTCCATGAATACGTTTTACAATATATATTGTAATTGTTGATAATAGTTTTATTTCACGAATACACAAAAATGAAATCATAATAAACCAGTTGGTCTGGATCACACTGAACTTAAGACAATCATTGTCATAAGTTGACTAGAAGAAATTAAATAGAATATTAAAATGCATCTGTGCCAATACCAACTCATATTCATGCACAGCTACATTACTATTGCATTTGGAAAATTCATGCCTAAACAAAGGATTTCTACCAAACTCTGCCCTACAAGAAAAACAGATTAGGAGCATACTAAAACCTATTTAAAACCTTTTTTTTCTCCTGGCTGAGAAGGAGCCAGGAGAAGTCATTGATCAAAGGAGTGAGAAATTAGTATTGAAGGTAGACAGTCTGGTGGTCTTACCTGTCCGATGTACACCTGGGGACCTCTAGCAGGGCTCCATCTTCTCTGAAGCGGAGGCCTGTGCTGGAGGGGTTGGCAAAGGTGGAGATGAAACGGCCCAAAGACTGAAAGGCAGCCTGACGCACCTAAAAGTACAGCACAGAATGCTCTATGAGCTTGACTGAGACGACAAAATGAAAAATTACTCACATTTTTTGGAAATTTACTTGGGTGTCTGTCTAAAGCTCACAATCTAAATCAAAAACATACCTTTGAGAGTCAATTATTGTCTGTTAAACCATTATAAATAAAACACTAAGCAGTGTATATACACAGAGGCAGATTTAAGAGGAAACAATACAGCATTAACTATTGATGTTTGAATGACTGACTAAGAATCTCTCTATAAAAAAGGTCAGTGTCTTATTTCAACTTTAAAAAGGGGAATTGAGATCCGAACTGAACATGAAGTTCATGTGTCAAAATCAGGAACATGACGCCAATCATGTAGCAAGTGAAAATTATTATTTTGTCACTGCACACAAGGAAGTTACACATAAATGTGCCTTTAATCATGCGCAATCATAGAAATTACTGTCTTGTGAGCAATCTTACCCAACGGGACTGGTCACTGATAAGACTGATGAACAAAGGGGACAGCTTTACACGTCGCACCTCTGGTGAGGTGGAATTAGACACCATCATGAAACACTCTGCACAGGCTTTTCTGATGCCCCATAAGCTATCAGAGCACAGATCGAAGAACTTGGGCATCTGCATTAAAAGAAAGACAAAAATCACTGAGATTTAAAAGGAGAAGTAGAGATCCATCAACATAAGGGATATAAACACTGTTAATTTCTGATGGAATGATGACCACAAACACCAGTCAAAAGTGCATAACTGCACTCTGTCCCTGTAATCCAATGCACTGGAATCCCAGTTACAGGACTTGATTCAGAACATGCTTTGAGGTAAACAATAATCACATTATGTAATAAGAAAGTCAATATAGCTGCAACAACAAGAAAAGACTCTCAAAGCCTCTTACCAGTAGTTTTTCTGTGGCCTCCTGACCCACAATTGAGCAAAACTCTCCAAAATTGGCTGCACAGACCTGAAAGAAAAAAAGAATGTGGTCCAAAATGTCAGGATTAGTTTTGAAGACACAAAACATAACCGATTCACAAATAGGACAGCAGAACTGAAAAGCATCACTATTAAATCAGTGGGGTCGTCAGGAAGCAAGATCACAATGAACTATAGAAAATCACAATGTTTTGTCACCTTTATGATTCCAACATACTTTTCCCCAGCTAGCACCAGTTACACAGGGCATTAACATTCAACAAACAAACAATAGTGTAGGACAAAATAATGCAAAAACAGGATTCAAGCTGACTAACCAATATGGAGTTTATCCCAAGCCCAATCGAACTGTGGCTAAAATATATTATGCCTTATTGTGACTGCTGGGTTAAACACAACATCTTGTGGAAAAATAAGAATTGTTCAACTTTAAGAGAAGATATAAATGGATTTGGGGGTCATTACCTTACGGACTTGAAAGAGTCTGGCGTCACTGCACAGGTCACAGAATCGTGGCAGCAGGAGATGCTCCACTGTGTCTTTACTCAACATGGTGACAACTTTACACATAATCTGAAAGAATAGATTTCGGAAGACCACTTAAAGTCAGAACTCTCCTTATCCGTGAAGATTTATAATAACTAAAGTACCTACATACAAATAAATCAATCATACAGAACATTCTAAATGAAAACTTAAAATGAATGAATGCACCTTCAGAATAAGAAGGTACTGAAGTGCATTTGAATGTTGAAAAATTAATAGATGACCAACACAAATAAAACTGCGATAAAATAGAATTAATAATCAAACTTGTTTTAAATGAAAAAATATGTGTGAATATTTTTTTCATTTAGTCATTCAACAGATACATTTGATAGGCACTGACAGTTCAGTAATGCACATCAGATTACAATTTTATTAAATATAAAAAACAATCTCTCTGGCCATCAATCACTTACGGAATAAAAAAAAATAAAAAT